>JAVGVS010000349.1:406571-444908 GCA_032718565.1 Distichodus sexfasciatus | reverse complement strand
AGATAGATAGATAGATGGATAGATGGATGGATGGATGGATGGATGGACAGATGGATATAAAGACAGATAGATAGATGGATGGATGGAGAGAGAGAGAGAGAGAGAATACTAAAAGTAGGGGAGCGTTTAAGCAATGGGAAGAGAGAGGGAGAGAAGGAGAAAGAGAAGTATCAACACACACATATACGGACACACACACACACACACACACACACATACGGACACACACACACACACACACACACACACAGATATATACACATGTAACTGTGACAGTAGCTGAGTGTGTTTGTGCTCTGGTTTTACACTCACTGCTAATATTTAAACACAGTATTTATACACACAGCAAAAACACCACAACCAGCACAGAGTGTGAGTGTGTGTGTGTGTGTGTGTGTGTGTGTGTGTGAGTGTGAGTGTGTGTGTGTGTGTGTGTGTGTATGTGTGTGTGTGTGTGTGGTGTGTGTGTGTGTGGCGTGTGTTGCAGTGTGTGTGTGTGAGGTGTGTGTGTGTGTGAGGTGTGTGTGTGTGTGAGTGTGGAGTGTGTGTAGAGTGTGTGTGTATGTGTGTGTGTGTGTGTTTATTCAATGTTCTTGCACTTTTACCTGTGTAATAAACTCCCCAAAATAGCACTGCTCTATGGCACTAGACTGAGAAACATACACACACACCACGGCAGCTCTCGAAACATTTACAAGACAAGGTCAGTCTGACACATCCCCACTCAACCCACTTTCACACACACACACACACACACACTCAGAAATCTGCCCACCCGTGCACTTTGACCTTAGTGCCAGGATTTCCATTCTTACCAGGATGTTTGCAGTGTGAGTCTGTGTGTGTTATTGTGTTTTGGAGGCTTCTGTTCTCATTCAACACACACACACTCACACACACACACACACACACACTAAGATCATTAAAGACGTTTGCACTCTGCTTTGTTTATATGAAATTACATTTAGACCAGAGTTATCTGTGTGTGTGTGGTGTGGTGTGTGTTAAGCGAGGTCTTACTCCACTTCCCCACCAACTCTAAATAAACACACCGTGCTCCTATCACTGCACTCAACCATGTTTGTCCTGCTGTTTGTTTTTCCCCTCTCCTCATCCCTCCATCCTTCCCTCCTGTCCTCCTCCGCAGGGCAGTGAACGAGGGAACGAGGGAAGAGAAGAGGGAAGGAGGGAGCGAGAGGAAGAGGAGGAGAGAGGATTTTCTGACTGACCAAATCAGGACACACTGCCTCTAACCCAAACCGTAAAAGAAAACACAGGAAAGACATCCAGAGAACGCTGACAGACGTCACACACACGTCACGCGCATCACACACACACATGCACACACACACACACACACATGACTGAGAGTTAATGTCCCTCAGCAACAATGGTACGGGTCTGTGGGTGTGTTTTGGGGGTTGTAGCTAGCGCGTTACCGTACCAGTACATAGCAATACATTAGTTACCAGTTTAATACCAGCAGTACAGCAGTGGATAGACAGACAGACAGACAGACAGACAGACAGACAGATAGATAGATAGATAGATAGATAGATAGATAGATAGATAGATAGATAGATAGATAGATAGATAGATAGATAGATAGATAGATCTGAGATCTGGGTGAGCACTCATATGTTCTCCTTTTCTACCTGAGCTTCTGTGTGTGTGTGTGTGTGTGTGTGTGTGTGTGTATGTGTTCATGTATTTAGGGGAAAGTGAGGACCGGTCTGTGGTTTTGTGGGGACACTGTAGCGGTCTCCATGAGGAGTAATGACTTTATATCTCCATGTTTAACGTGTAGGAGATGTTTTGGTGACGGGGTTAATGTCCGGGTTGGTGTGAGCTGTAGCTGTGGAGTTATTTACAACTAGTTATTATGGGAGTCAGTGGAAGGACCTCACAATGACAGTAATACAAGCGTGTGTGTGTGTGTGTGTGTGTGTGTGTGTGTGATGATGTCACTGTAAAATTGAAGCAGTGAAAGGCCAAAGTGTAGAGAAACCCCAGTGTTAACAGAGCCCCACTTCTCTACAGCAGACAGACGGCGCCAACCACACACACACACACACTAACATACGCACACTAACATACACACACTCACACTGACACACACTAACATACACACACTCACACTGACACACACTAACATACACACACTAACATACACGCACACACACACACACTCTCACACACTAACATACACACAGACAGCACTGAGACTCACCCAGTGGTGATGAGAGATGAGCTGTAAACATCCAACACACCTACACCACTTATACACACACCACACACACACACACCACACACACACACACACACACACCCCACACCACACACACACTAAGGCCTGCTGAGTGGGAGTGCTGAGTGAAGAGGAACGGTTCATTTTGGGTGATAAGGCTCAAAGTGTGAACCAAAACCTCTCTGTAATTACTAATTATACAGGTCTCTGTGTGTGTGTGTTTGTGTGTGTGTGTGTGTGTGTGTGTGTTTGTGTGTGTGTGTGTGTTTGTGTGTGTGCGTGTGTTTGTGTGTGTGTGTGTGTTTGTTTATCTGTAAACAACACTGTTGTATTGTAGACAGCTTATGTTCAGTGGTGGCCCAAGACTGATTTCCTATGCCACACACACACACACACACACACACACACACAGACTTTCGTTGCAGTAAAAGCATGATGTGCATGGCTGTAGAGGTGTGTGTGTGTGTGTGTGTAAGTAATGGACGTCCTACAAAGCAAACAGTCCGTCTATTTCTGCTCCTGTCTTCCTGCAGTCCTCCTCACTCTTCCCTTCTCCGCCTCTTTTAGCTGTCTATTTATCTTTCTCTCTCCTTCTCTCCATCTCTCCCCTTTCTCTACCTATCTCTTCCCCTCTCACTCTCTCACTCTTTCTCACACTCTTCCTCTCTCCCTCTGTCTTTATCTTGCTGTCTCTTTCTTCTCTTCTTTCTCTCACGCTCTCCTTTTTCTTGCTCTATCTCTCATCCTCCCTTTCTCACTGTCTTTATCTTCCTCTCCCTCTCTCTCTCCCCTCTTTCTCTCTTGTTTTCTCTCCCTCTATCTCTATTTCTTTATCTCTCTCTTTCTTTCTCTCACTCCCTCTGCCCTCCACTATCTCTTTGTCTCTCTTTCTCTCTCTCTCTCTCTCTCTCTCTCTCTCTCTCTCTCTCTTCCCCCTCCTTCTGTCATGCTTTATCTCTCACTCTCTTCCTCTGTCTTACTCCTTTTGCCTCTTTCTCACTCTCTTTTTATCTTCCTCTTCCTCTCTCTTTCCACTCTTTCTCTCTTGCGTTCTCTCTCTCACTCTTTCTATCTCTGCCCTGTCCCTCTCGATTTCTTTCCCTCTCTTTCTTCCTCTCTCCTTCTTCCCTCTCCATTTCTTTCAGCCTTTTCTATATCTTATTCTCTCTTTCTTTCTCTTTCCCCTCCTCCCTCTTTCCCCATCTCCATCTTCCTCTTCCCCTCTTTCTCTCATTCGATCGTCTCTCCTTTTGGTTTTTCCGTCTGACTCTCTTTCTCTCCCTCTTTCTCTCTCTCCCTCTATACCTCCCTCTCTTTTCCAACCTCACTGTACACTTTTCCTCTCCCCCTTTCGCTATTTCTCAAACTCTCTCTCTCTCCTTCTCTGCGTGTGTGTGTGTGTGTGTGTGTGTGTGAACTGCAACTGAGTGGGGTCGTGGACTCGCTACATTCTGCACAAGTCCGTCAGTGACATCACCAAAATTATTACAACTCAGCCCTGTCTTGTGTGTGTGCGTGTGTGTGTGTGTCCGTGTGTGTGATTTCATCCCAGTTGGTAGTGTAACGGTAAGGCAGTTGGCCCCTGTGATCGCAGGGTCGCCGGTTCAAGTCCCGGACCGATAAAAGGTACCGGTGAGGTACTCATGAGCAAGCTACCATCATCCGACTCCATCTCACAGCTGCCGAGATGTGCACTGTGATGCAGTAAGCCAGCTTCAGACGTCAATTGCGGGATTCGAACCGGCGACCCTCTAGTCATGGGGTCTGAAAACTGTCCACATGCTACTGTATGGACACTCCCCAACACACACACAGACACACACACAGACACACACACACACACACACACACACGCACACACACGCACAGAGGTTTGAGACAGACCTTCAGAGCGGTGGATGCAGGTGTGTTGGTTGTCGCTCAGGAAGAATCCCTCCTTGCACTGGCACTCGTAGCTTCCCATGGTGTTCACACAGATCTGCTGGCAGCCGCCATTGTTGTCCTGACACTCGTCCACGTCTAGCAGCAAACACGGAGGACGAGAGGAAAAAGAGAAAGAGAGAGAGACAGAGAGAGAGAAGGAGAGATAAACAGTCATTACACTGAGCCCACACACACGCTCATATTCCAGTCTTAACGAGATATTACCACCGACTTACGCATCACCACCGTAGCTAAATAATTCTCCTCCTACACACAACCCCAGCAACCAGACAGGACATTTTTGGACTCTTCTCTTCATTTTCGGGGTAAACAGCACTCGCCAGCACCAAAGAGACGTCCCACAACGTCAAAAGCGTCAACTTTTGCCTGTCATTATGGCGATATTTAGTCGCCACTAAGAGTCACGCAGACAGGGCCACCCTGATCCGTTTGAGTCTATAATCTCAGCAGCGCCACACAGGTATTTGTGAAAGTGACTGCGCGTGTTTATTTGTTTGCGTCTCCTCTTTCTCCTTTTCCTCCTGCCTATTTGAAGTGGGCACAGAACAGGACGCGGAACAGGAATGTTCCAGCGTCTAACTCCACACATCCTCCCAAACCGGTGGACAAATAAACACAGGGGGGACGGAGAGGCGAGACAGGTGACCGGCCCGAAAGAAGCGCAGACGGGTCGGGTCAGACGGGGCGGCAGACGGCCGAGAAGAGACGGGCATCCGCACTTTCACAAGCTCGTAAGGGGAAAGGCTTGGGAATGCAGAAGTCTAGCTGTTTAATGTGGATGCAGAGCGAGTGACAGGACTTGCAAAAATGGGCATCATGAAAACGGACGCAGCTGAAAACAATTTTTGCTTTAGTTTAAAAGACTGTTTACACGTATGCGGATAATTTTATAAATGCATATTTTTTATACGTTTGGGTCTTTTATTTTAGCCACGTTTTAGCCACTTCAAAACGCTGGATTCTGTGGATACGTGTAAATTGAAAGCGAGTGATTACTTGTCATTGTGAACACACCACAGCACAGCACAGCACACAGTGCAGCACAACCAAATGTGACCTCTGCATCTGACCCATCTGTGAATGAGCAGTGGACAGCTGACATGGTCAGCGCCCGAGGAGCAGTGCTTGGGGACGGCATCTTGCTCATGAGTACCTCAGTGGTAACTTTTACCGTTCCTGGATTCGAACCTGCGATCTTCTGATCATGGGGCGAACGCCCTACCGCAACGAAGGTAAATGTGAGGCGGTTTTTTTTTTCCAATCTCATACGTTTCCTGCGTCTTCCAAACGTAACAAGGAAGTGAGTTCGCTGACGTATGGCTCAACGTTTCACGGGAAACGACAACGATTGATCAAAAACTGCGGAAAAGTTGCGGTAATTTTTAAAAATTGCAATGTCGCAATGAATTTCCAGGGATTGCCTGATGTTAATAGTTGCGATCCTGTAGGGTCTGAATTAACACCTTAGTCTCCTCCTCACAGAGGAATACACAACTTATTTATTAAAAACTGGTATCGGCTCAGTACTCGGGATCGGCCGATACCTAAAGCCCAAGTATTGGCATCGATATCGAAACTGAAAAAGTTGGATCGGTGCATCTCTAGTATGTTTATGTGTGTGTGTGTGGCCATGTATTTATCGCATTGTGGGGACCTTTTTGTCCCCTAAAATCACTTTTATCTGTTTTTTTGGGCTTTGTGGGGACATTTTAAAGGTCTCCATGAGGAAAAATGACTTTATAGAAAATGTGCTTGTTTTATTTGAGAAACTAAAAGAGGTAAAAGATGTGCTTTAGTTACTGAGGTTAAGGTTAGGGTTAGGATTAGGTGTAGGTGTAAAATTATATACATCTAGTCATTATGGGAGCCTATGGAAAGACCTCACAAAGATAGTAATACAAGACTGTGTGTGTGTGTGTGTGTGTAGAGGTCCAAGTGTGTCTCTGACAGCTCTGTAAATCTCAGTGTGGGTGTGTCAGTTGGGGTAACATTTTACACGAGCCTGACGCATCAACAACCTCCAACCCTGGAGACTGCAGCTTGTTACTCTAACCAACACACTGACTCCACACACACCCTCCTGACCTGCCACCACGCTGTGCCGCCCTGCTCTCGTCCGTACGTCCAGCTCCACCTCTGATCTTCAACAAACATCTTTTTTAAGTATGTGAAGGAAAAAACTAAATGACCCGTTACTTCCCCCTACTTCAGAGGCAGCAAACTAGCCGTGGCCCCTCTTCTTCCCTTCTCCATGAACATTTAAACTCTTAACGAGGATGAAAAGATTGTGATTTCCACCGTTTAATTTAATCCTGATTTGTGGCTTTAAACAGACATTTCCATCAGCGTTCATACTGTGTCATCAAAACAACATTAGAATTAGATTTACAGCATTAATCAGACCCTTCTGACTTACACTTCCAAATTTGGAGTTGCTCAGGGACTCGGTGAAGTATTTTTGAGTGATTATTTGTCATTGTGAACACACCACAGCACACAGTGCACCACAACCAAATGTGACCACTGCATCGGTGAAGAAGTGGGCTTTTTTTTTTTTTAGCAGCACCCATGAGCAGTGCTTGGGTAGGGTACTTTGCTGCTGAGTACCTCAATGGTACCTTTAGCGGTCCGGAACTCGAACCAGCGACCTTACGATAACGGGGCAAACTCCCTAACCATTACACTACACTGTCCCAAGCAAGAAGGGTGTCTCATGATTCAATTCAATTTGGGGGCAGTTGGCGGCGTAACGGTTAGGGCGTTCACTCCGTGATCAGAAGGTCACCGGTTTGAATGCCAGACTAGTAAAGAGGTACTCATGAGCAAGATACCGTCCCCGAGCACTGCTCCCCGCTGCTGCCTATGTCAGCTGCCCACTGCTCCTTCACGGATGGGTCAAATGCAGAGGCCACATTTGGTTGTGGTGCACCGTGTGCTGTACTGTGGTGTGTTCGCAATGACAAAAAAATCTTTCACTTTCACCAAAATGTGCACCGTGTGCTGTGCTGTGCTGTGTTGTGGTGTGTTTGCAATGACAAAAAAATCTTTCACTTTCACCAAAATGTCTGGGTTCTCTCCAGTGTTGAGAATCTAGTTCGTAACGGACCCCGGCGTCTCCAACCGGTCGGCCCATTACGCTGCAGCAGGCACTTACAGTGCGTCTGAGCTGATTTAGTGGCATCTGATCTTCAGCACGGATGCACTCAGACTCACGACACCAAGCTGGACGCCTCCCTGTCTAGCGACGCTTCCTCTTCCACGCCGAGCCATTTGCAAACACAGACCAGTGATGAATGGTGTCTCACTGTAAATTCTGTGTGTGGGTGCTATTTGGTGACTAGTGTTTTGAGACCTTGGACATTCTTCTATCTCTTTACTTATTGGTGTATATTTATTGGAATAGCATTCGCTACGACATGCATGTGTTATTAATACCCAGAATAAAGAACGTTCCGGTGGCGGGCAGAGCATTTGCTTATAAAGCACCACAGTTGTGGAATAAACTTCCTATTAGCGTTCGGAGCTCAGAAACAATCTCTGTTCTTAAGTCAAGGCCTAAGACCTACCTGTCTTTTGGATATTAAGGTCCCTTTTTCCTAGGTCAAGGCAAGATCTGGGCGTTAGAGCCATTTTGTGTTGCATGAATGTTTGAATATTTGGATTTAATATTTCATAACTATTTGTAGTAGAAGTTAGAGATATAAAGCTAATTTCAATATTTAAGGAACTTTCTGTATTAGTACATAACGTATAAGTAATACGTAGTTGCCTTGTTGTGTCGTTATCTGATTGGTATATGTGACCCTCCACGGCAAAACCAGTGGCTTGTCGCAACAGAGGTTTCTGAGAAAAACGAGCGTTTATGTTGCGTGGGGTAAAATTTTGGATTTTTTGTTTTTAGTGTTTTGAAACAGTGGAAGGTCTATTCTGTACTGCTGTGAATAAATTTTACTGAAAAACTTCCCCTTTCCATCCTAAAAACGTGACTTTCTTGAGGTGAGGAATTCAATTCCAGCAGAATGTTAAAAGTTTGTGTTTTGACCGCTCTACTTCAATATTTACGGTAAATCCACTGGTTGACTAGCGTGAAGATATTTCTCCGGAATCCATCTTCGTCTCCCGAGTTCAGTTAACCTAACGCAGGTAGGCTATCCGTGTGGCTGTGAATGCAGCGTAGGCTACCGTAAATGCAAACGTAGCCGCGACCGCACCAAGCGTCTGTGAGTGCTACGGCGATAGTCAACTTCAAAGGCAGATTTCTCCGTTTCTCACTTGGCGTGACAGGAGAAACCCGACTCCTTTGAATGTTGATATCTCAGTCATATGTCGTCCCATTCATTCCATATAGGTATCGTTTTGAAGCTTGATTTATGCCCTTTCAATATAATACAATATAAAACATAATAACTCAATTTCGAGAATTTGCGACAAGCGACCGGTTTTGCCGTGGAGGGTCACATATATATATAAAGGTGTAAGAACGTACGAGAACTGTGTCGTAGCTGAGAACTCAGGAGCGTTACAGTCTTTTGACCGTCACGTAAAGTCTCTTTGTAGTCCTAAGAATTGATCTTTTGCCTGTAAAAGTCTAAGTTGTAGTAAAGAAAAAGACAACAAAAGAAAAGACTGGACTCAAGACTCTTATTTTGGATACGTGTCGCGTGCAAAGAATCTTCGGAGTTCGAGGCTAGTGAGACAGCGCAAGCTGCACTCACACTGGGGGTTCATGGTCATTTCAGATTAAAGGTGAAAGGGGGGATTGGTGCTGTCGTCCTGCCACTCTAGCTGATCGCTCAAGTTTGCCGACAGTAGTTTGGTGCGACGCCGAGACCCCTGGAAACTCTCATGTCTGTGCTACCTTCCAGCTCTCTCTTTTTAGCCAGGCTGCCATAGTTACATTGGCACTGCCACAGGTCAGGCGTAGAGCACTAACTCTCTTCTCCTTATTCTTCTTTTTTTCCGAGCTGTTCCCGAGCTGACTCTTGACCGACTGAACCCTCACCGAGACTCTACGGAGACGTCATCATCTGGAACTAGCTGGGACTTTTTCAGACCCTATAGACTTGAACTGAATTATCAATTTCATATTGAACTAATTTTAGCTTAATATTGCTTAGTGGATCTTAGCAAGCGGCCCCAGCAACAACTCAGGATCAATTAACGATTAATCTTAAACTAATGTTAACTCATGTATTAAATGCCCACGCAGCCCAGTCGCCCAGAGGAGGATGGGGTCAGATTGCGAGTCATGGTTCCTCTCAAAGTTTCTTGCAACTAGCGGGAGTGTTTCCTTGCCACTGTCGCCTCAGGCTTGCTTGTTGGGGGTTTGGGACGGTTATATGTAAAGCACTTGTGACAATAACTTTTTCCCCTTAATAAATATAAAAATATTTTTAAATACAGTAAAATTAGTATAAAATTGGAACATAAAATCTTTTTAAAAAAAACCAAATGATTTAAAAGGTTATGGTCATGTGTGGCTGTAGCATTATTTACGTCTAGTCATGGAAGCAGCTAACAAAGCGAGTGTGTGAGTGTGTGTCTTGGTCGGGGGTTTATCGGGTCCTGATTGTCATCTAAAAGATACATAACCATGAAATTAGTCTGATTTGTGTGTCTTTGTGAGAACATTTCTGTTCGTGAGGTCGGGCTCCCAAAAGGACAAAACAGTTTCATAGAAATGTTTTATGTTTAGATTTGCTTTTGGTAACTGAGGTTAAGGTTTGGGGTAAGAGTTCTCACAAAGCATGACGAGGCGTGTATGTGTGTGTGTCCTCGCTAGCCACCAATATGTTGTGTGTGTGTTTGTGTTTGTCTGTTTGGACTGCGTTGAGAGGCAGTGAGTTTTACGAGCTCGGTGCAGTGTTGGAGCTGCTCTTTATTTGTGCGTGTAAAGTGCTTTACGGCCGTTAGCACCTCCCACGCCTCAGCTAACGCCGTGGGGCCCGGGGCCGGATTTAGCGCCTAGCGCCGAGGCCTGTGTTCAGCTTACGTTCTAATGCACGGCGGATCTCAGCGTCGCGCCGAAAAGCCTGCAGACGGAGCTAGCGCTGTTGCCGTCGCCTTTTTACTGGCGTTCTCTCAAACCCACTGCGGACTTACACAAGGCCACTAACAAACACACACAGATGCATGCCTACACACACACACACACACAAACACACCCCCATGGCTAATTCCGTCACAGTGGTTTATTATGCAGCTCGTGGCTTTACCTGGCGACGCGACTATTTTAGATATCTTGTTAACACGGTTGAGACAACCAGGAATTTACTGCCTCTCTTCAACCTGGCGTTTAATATTCTATATTATACATAGAATATATTGTATACTATATGATATAATATTATACTATATAATATTGTGTATTGGAATAAATGATATATATTAATATATTAAATTATTGTATTCCTATTTTCCTTAATAAATGAAATAAATAATTGCAAAATCACAATATCATTATTATTATTATTATTATTATTATTATTATTATTATTATTTTAATTTATTGTACATCTATAAGCTCTTTAACATATTTATTACACATTGGAACAAATCAAATAAAATATTTAAAAAGGGAAAATTAGTAAACAAATATCTCATATGCTGATTTTTCCCTTAATAAATAAAAAAGAAATGTGAAACACAGTTCAATTATTATAAATCAACAACAAAATAAAATAAAATAACTAATAATTTAAATGGGAAAATAATAAATAATGAATTTTATATTTATTATATTTACTAGTGTTTTATTTAACTTATGCCTGTTACATTTAATTGGTCAGGGAATATAAAACTAATTTTAAACAATAAAATTATAATACATTTGGGAACAAATAAATGAAAGAAAATGGGAAAATGCACTTACTATACTGTATATTATTTTAATATTATTTATTTAAATTATTGTATCCCTAATTTCTCCTTTAAGTAATTTTATTGTTTTATATTCAGCACTCTTTTATTAATGTATTAATAAAAATATCACCATTTGCATAAAAAATGGAGGCTAAATGAAAAAATATTGGCATTGAAGATAGTCGGTGGTCGATAATCAGATCTAATCGTAATTACACATTTTCCTTCTTAACTGCTAAACGTGAATATGATGTGTACATTCAAGCTTGATATCTATAAGTACGAAATCCTTTGGGACTCACTAGGTTATAAATGCTGATTATTAGAAGGTATTAGCATCTGGCATCTTCTCAACTCTCTGTTGAATGTGGCAATTTTTAATCTTCAGTCGAAGTCACTTAATCCTGGAGCACAGTGTGTTGGTGTGTTGAATGAAAACAGACATCATCGGTGTGACAGCGCTCACCCTCCTTCTTACAGAGGAGGAAAGAACAACATTTCAGCTGTCATCTTCAATTAAAAGCTCCCCGAGCTGCCATTATTTGGAAACATGAGGCCTGGGCACCGAAAGCCGGGCGGAAGTTTCAATTGAGTTGTTGGGCCGCCTTCATGGCTCTTGTGTAAACTTTAATTTGGACCAGATCAGAGACCTACATGACACAACAGGAGAAGAGAGAGAGAGAGAGAGAGAAGGAGAGAGAGGGGGGGGAGAGAAGGAGAGAGATAAGGAGAGAGTAAAGTGAAAACAAGAGGGTAAAAAGGAAGACAAGAAAAGAAAAGAGAAAGGAAGGGTAAGAGGAAGTAATGGGGGAGAAAAGAAAATATAAAACAGAAGGGAAGAAAAGAGAAGATAAGAAAAGTGCATAAAAGAGAAGAGAAGAATAGGTTATGGAAGAGAAGAGAAGAGAAGAGAAGAGAAGAGAATGCAAACAAGAATGAGGGAAGAGACAAAAATAGAGAAGAAAGGAATGGAATAGGGAAGAGAAGAGATGAGAAGAGAGGGGAAGAGGGGAGATGAGAAGAGAGGGGAAGAGAAGATGGGGAGAAGAGAGGAAGAGGGGGAGATGAGAAGAGAGGGAAGAGAAGATGTGAGAAGAGAGGGGAAGAGGGGAGATGAGAAGAGAGGGGAAGAGAAGATGTGGAGAAGAGAGGAGATGAGAAGAGAGGGGAGAGGGGAGATGAGAAGAGGGGAAGAGGGAGGAGAGAAGAGAGGGGGGAAGAGAAGAGCGGGAGAAGAGAGGAGATGAAGAGTAGTGGAAGAGGGGAGATGAGAAGAGAGGGGGAAGAGGGGAGATAGAAGAAAGAGGAAGAGAAGATGAGAAGGAGAGGGGAAGAGAGGAGATGAGAAGAGAGAGAGGGGAGATGAGAAGAGAGGGGAAGAGGTGAGAAGAGAGGAGAGGAGAAGAGAGGGGAAGAGGGGAGATGAGAAGAGAGGGGAAGAGAAGATGTGAGAAGAGAGGGGAAGAGGGGAGATGAGAAGAGGGGAAGAGAAGATGTGGAGAAGAGAGGGGGAAGAGAGAGATGAGAAGAGAGGGGAAGAGGGGAGATGAGAAGAGAGGGGAAGAAAGAAGCAGGAAGAGGGGATGAGAGAGAGGGGGAAAAGAGAGGAGATGAGAAGAGATGAGAAGAGAGGAGAAGAGAGGAAAAGAGAAGAAAGGAGAAGTGATGAGAGGAGGTGGGAAGGGAAGAGAAGAGAAAAAAACAGAGAAGACAAGAGAGGACAAGAGACAAAAAGAGAAGAAAATGCAAAGGGAATGAGAGAAAAAGAGAAGAGAATAGAGGAGAAGAGATCAAAGAAAACTATATCATATAAGTACAACGTGCGATTACTAGAAGAACAACGGAGCTGAGTAAGTGAAAGACTGGTTCACAACTCGTCCTTCTCTCTCCCTCCGTTCTTGTAAACAAGTAAAAGAGGCTGAAAGATAAACAAACAGCAGCAGCGCAGCAGACGTTGATAAAGTCGGTCCGGCCGTCAGCAGGTTGAGCTCAGCTGCCGAGCAGCGCAGAGAAAATAAATACCGTTTAAAATGAGAGCAGACAGAGAGGAGCTGCACTGCATCAGCTCTTAACCACACACACACCTCATCCTGCACACATTCCCACATTACAACTCAAACTACTTAACACAACCACCTCCTACAGTGTGTGTGTGTGTGTGGTAACAGTACCTTGCTCATGAGTACCTCAGCGGTACCTTTACCAGTCAGTAACTTGAACCAGTGACCTTCCAACTGCCCCAAAGTCAGTTAATATCATCAAGAAAATTTTAGGGAACTTCTTACATGTTCTTTGTTTCATATTTCACTTTTTCAGTGTCTGCTCGGCTCTCGTCCAGCGCTACATGTGGTCTCGCGGTAATGTGAAGAGCTGACCATTAAGGAAGGTGAAAATGCCACAAAAAAGGCTCAAAAGTATGACGTTTCAAACATAAAATCCTGAATGAAAAACAGTGAATAAATCCTTCACAGCATGTATCTTCATCTTATTCGTAAAACATTTTGGAACTGAGCGTTGGAAAATAATAAATATACAATTTTTTACTGTTAAAAGTGCAAACTGCACTGCAAAAAATAAAAATCTGTACAAGTGTAATTGACTTGAATTCAGCATTTTAATCTTGTTACACCATTTTTTGGATTTATTTTCTTGGTAAGACTGAATATTGTTTAGATTATTTGACTTGTTTCAAGAAAATTTATCTTGAGTTATCCTACCTAGGTAATACAACTAATTTTGAGCAGTTTTTTCTTAAAACAATCTACACTGGTACAGGAGTTGTGTTAACAGGTAGACTGTAAGTATATTTTTACTTGTTTCAAGAGAATTGGAGAAAAAAACTAGTATATTCTGCTTAATTTAAGTTGTGTATGCTTAGTCTTTTTTTCTTGTTTTAAGAAATCTTAGCAAGTGCAATTTTCTTGGTGCACTGCCAGATAATTTTGCTTGAAATAAGTATTTTTTTTCCTAAAATTAGTAAATTTTGTCTTATTTTTCAAAAGGCATTTTTTGCAGTGTGATGCTTAAAAGCTGCAACGGATAGAGAGCGACCAGTGAAAGTGAGGGATTATTTGTCACTGTGAACACACCACAGCACAGCACACGGTGCACCACAACCAAATGTGACCTCAGCTGGCATGGGCAGCACCTGGGGAGCAGGGCTTGGGGACGGTACCTTGCTCATGAGTACCTCTGTGGTACCTTTACCGGTCCGGGATTCGAACCACCAACTGGTGGTTCCAATCATAGGATGAAGCCACTACCACCTGCCCTGTTTAAAACTGTATTTTGTCATACTGACTTCAAAACCTGTCACAGTGGATCTTTATTTACACAATTATGTACTGCACGCACACACACATCACACATATAAAGACTTTTGCATGGTGGTGTATTTCTGAAAGTTTACATCATTAAACAAATCTGTTATGACATGCTGGAACATTTCCTCATCTTCAGCAGCGCAGACGTGTGCGTGAAGACGTGTGTTACCTCATTCTTCCGTAATGCTAGCTCTCATTTAGTTCTCACAGCATCACTGTGTCTCTGTGTCTTTTGTGTTGTTATGCAACACTGGCACGACGACAATTAATGCCAGGGTTGAAGGAGAGCATTTTTTAGATGTCGCTCCAGCTCTCGTCCCCTCTGCTCTGTTTACTGCAGTGGAAAGCATTGATGTGAGGTAAAAGAACACGAAGGGGAAAAGAACACGAGAGGGCGAGTGTAACAGAAGTGTGCAGAAATGAGTAGAAATATAGTGTATCAAGAGAAAAGAAAGGGATGTATATGAAGAGACGATAAAATAAGAGGAAAAGAAGGGATGGGGAAAAAGAAGAAAGAAAAAGAGGGATAAGACAACAGAAGAGAAGTGAAAGGAAGCGAGAATAAGAGAAAAAAAAGAGAAGAGAAGATAAAAAAGAGAAGAGAGAATAAGAGAAGGGAGAAAAGAAGGAATGAGAAGGAAAAACGAGAAGAAAGAAGTGAATAAAAGAGAAAACAAATGAATTAAAGAGAGGAAAGAAGAAAAGAAGGAAAGAAGGGGAAAAAACAAGGAAGTAGAACGGAAGGGAAGTTAAGAAAAGAGAAAACAAGAAAAGTGAAGAGAAAAAGAGAAAGCGAAAAGATAAGCGAGAATAAGAGAAGTGAGAGGAAAGGACAGAGAAGGGAAAGGAAAAGAAGGGAGGAAAGCAGAAGGGAAGAGAAGAGACTAGAAGAAAAGAGAAGTGAAGAGAAAAAAGAGTAGATAGAAGAAAGGAAGGGAGCAGATAATAGATAAGAGAAAAGAAGCAAAGCAAAAAGGGAAGAAGAGAAGAAATAACAAGAGACGAGTAGAAGAGAGAAGAAATCAGAAGAGATGTGAAGAGAGAAAGAAGAAGAGAAGAAACAAGACGTACACAGAGAAGAAGAGAAAAGGAGAGAAAGGAACCAGAAGAGAACAAAAGAAATCAGTAGAGACAAGAAGGCAAGAAGACAGATCAGAAGAGATCAGAAGAGACGTGAAGAGATAAGAGAAGAAAAAAGAAAAGGAAAGAGCAAAAAAGAAAAGAGCAGGAAAAAACTGAAACATGAAAAGTGAAACGTCTTTAAGATCCTTTAAAGAAACCATGCTGCTTTTGATTCAAGCGTTCGAGATGTAAAATAGTCAGCAATAGGATGAGGTGAAACCGTGTAAAAGCGACTCATACGTCACGAGCAGTGTTGGGAAAGCTACTTTGGAAATGTAATGCGTTACAATTACAAGTTACCCTATCTAAAATGTAATAGCAGTGTAACTATTTCAATTACCTTAACAAAGTAATGTAACTAATTACATTTGATTACTTTTGGATTACTTTTCTACATTTTGAATGATTTTTTTTTTTTTTCAGTTTTTGAAACCTGGTTAACCTTACAGCATTACTCAACACTGACTGCTGTCAAAATCCTTTTAAACTCCCTCAACACAGCCACAGCCGCGCCGGACTTCAACACCTCAACACCGCTTTACTGTGAGATCATGCTGATCTTTCAATACCTGTGCCTGCTAAATCAAATATTTGACATTCAACATTTGGTGAACATCACTGAATAAGCAGATGTCTATTGGTGTGGGATTGATTGTGTATACAGCGTCTGCTCACTACAGCTCATTTTTATTTCCTGCAGTGGGCTAGACCTACACTGTAGTTTCTATCTGGCATTGCAGGCCTCCTCGCAACTGCAGCTCAGACCGCTTGTAGGCTGTAGATCCAGCAGCAAGTGGGTGTTGCAAATTCAAACATGATAAGAGAACCAATTAGACATATCGGAATAATATCAGACTTTCAACTGTTGGCAAACAATGGCAAAACAATAATATTATTAAAGATATAGCCAATGTTTCTGCAGAAGATATTGAGATGTAACTGAAATTGTAATCCTGAATATTTCCTGAAAGTAACTATAATTTAATTACACATTTTACAAAAGGTAATGTAACTGATTACTGTTACTTTTATTTTGTAATTAAATTATGTAATTTTGTTACATGTAACTCGTTACTTCCCAACACTGGTCACGAGGAACATCAATCTTTGGTTATTGTTTTTGTGGCAAGTGCTTAACCCCTCTGTTATGTCCTTTTCTCAGGAACACCATGTTGTTTCTGGGTATATTTGACCTGGGGCATGTTTAATTATCCAAAAGTGTCAGAAACCAAAAAATCCCATTAAACATTGTTTATATCTCATTATTAACTCCATTACTAACCATTTCAATCAATATTTGGTGTAAAGGTGTTATTTACCTCTCAAAGATCATGGTTTAATGAGGATACTTCACTTGTTTTTCATTAAAATATGCATTTAAAATGTTTTTTAATGTACATTGGAAAGACCTACGTATAAAACACAATAGTTTTACACAACATTGGTTATTTTAAATTCAAATTGACCAGAACAGTATCTATGTAATATAAACATGCAGGGTGGAGGGTTGCACGTATGTGAAATGAATCATTTTTATTTTATATCTTGATTACCCTTATTAAGCCAAGCACAAGAAGTTTCATCCTGAAAAAATACTTTAAACTTTTTTTTTTTAAATTTAAAATGGTTCACTTTGACCCGCAACATAACAGGAGGGTTAATGTAACTGTAGAGTTCACTGCCAAAGCTCAAGCCTCTAGCTCTCTGATCATTACTTCATAAAATGGTATTGTTGCTTATTCTCCATATTAATATGAGGTTTCTGGCGCTTCACTAAATAATGGGAACTCTTAACAAACCGTGAGACTCGCTTTCTTTGTTGGCAAAGAAAATTTCAACAAAAGGCCTATTTTACAGCTGAGTTAAAACTTCAAAAGAGTGGTTAAGGATGAAAAAGAGACGAGAGAGAGAGAGAGAGAGAGAGAGCGAGAGAGCGGGAGATCCAGAGTAAAAGCTCAAGAGTGTCAGTAAGTGTCACAGTAAAGAGGCTGAGTGGAAAGAAAAGAGAAATTCAGAAAGAGACGAAACAAGAGCGAGTAACAGCACAGATACAGAGAGAGTGAGAGAAGAAAGAAGTAGAATAATAGAGAGAGAGAGAGAAAGAGAGAGAGAGAGAGAGAGAGGTATAGAGGAGAGTGATGGCCCTCTGCAGTCTTGTCTTGGTTCCCAGCCCCATCATTTAGTTTTCTATTTGAGACATTCCACAATAAAGATGTCAAACGGAGAGTGAGTTCGTCGCCTGTGGAGAGAAAGAGTCTGGAGACGCTCCAGCCTGAGACACTGCCAACGCAACCACCAGCGCAGCCACAACCAGCCGTGTGGTCACAATCAGAGCACCGCCACATCCAGCAGGGCAGTTCCAACCAACAGTGTAATCCCAACCTGCAGCATAGTCATAATTAGCAGCGTAATCACAATCAGAACACTGTCACGACCAGCGGGGCAGTCCCAACTGGCAGCCGAGTTACAACTAGTGGCATGGTCACAATCAGAGCACTGTGACAACCAGCAGTTCAGTCACAACCAGCAGTGTGGTCACAATCAGCAACACAGTCACAACCAACAATTCTGTCACAACTAGCAGTTCTATCACCACCAGCGCTGTCACAACCAGCATCGCAGTCACAACCAACAGTTCTGTCACAACCAGCAACTCACAGTCACAATTAGAGCGCCCACAACCAGTAGTGTCGTCACTACCAGCACTGTCCCAGCAGGCATCGCTGTCACAACCAACAGCCAGCAATGCCGTCATAATTTGACCACAGTCACAACTAGCAGTGCAATCACCATCAGCGGTGTCAAAACCAATAGTTCTGTCACAAAACAGCAATGCAGTCACAATTAGAGCAGCCACAACCAGTAGTGCCGTCACTACCAGCACTGTAATGACCATCACAGTCAAAACCAATAGTTCCGTCACAACCAGCAACGCAGCCATAATTTGGGCACTGTCACAACTAACAGTGCAGCCACCAACAGCGCTGTCACAACCAGCATCACCGTCACAACCACCAGTTCTGTCGCAAAAAGCCACGCTGTCACAACCAACACTTCTTCACAACCAGCAACGCTGTCGCAATTTCAGCACTTCTCACAACTAGCACTGCAATCACCACCGGCACTGTCACAACTAGCAACGCAGTCACAAGCAGAGCAGTGCCGTTATCACCAACAGCGCGGTCCCAACTGGCAGCATAGTCACAACCAGCAGCCTATTCACAATCAGAGCATTTTCACAACCAGCAGTGCTGTCACCACCGGCGCTGACACAACCAGCAGTGCAGTCACAACAAGCAGTTTTCTCACAACCAACAGTTCAGTCACAATTAGAGCACAGCAACCAGTAGCAAAGTCACAACCAGCAGGACGGTCACAATTAACAGAAAGGTCACAAAATCAGCAGCTCCAGTCACAACCTACAATGCAGTGACAACCAGCAGCATAGTCCAGTAACCATCCATACATCATGCTCATCATCATTATGATCATCGCCATCTTCATCATCATCATCTTCATCATCATCATCAGTGAGGTCCAGTAAAAAGCAGTGAGGTCATCAAGAGACAGAGCAGCTCAGCTCTTCTCCTCTGTCAAGCTGCTCAGCCGGCGTCCCTCCGTCCTTCCTTCCCTCCCTCCTGTGCTCATTCCCACTCATGCCGGATGGGGAAGCGACTTAATTACGTCCTCACTTCCATTTCAGCAGAACACAGCAGCCAAAAACCACACCACAACACAACGAGCTCACTCCACACCAGCAACACAACATCTGCCTCCACTTACAGCACCAACGCAGATGGACATGTCAAAAACCAACAGGAAAAAAAAAAAACTTGCGTCCGAAAGCCATTAAACCGCCGCCGCCTCTCGCTCGGCCTGCTTGCGGAATTTCATCTTTGAACTATTTCAATAAATACTAGACCTAGAGTTATTAATTTTCTCTTTGACTTTTCCTTCCTGCGTTCAAAAAAAAAAAAAGACGCTAACATAAACATCCTCTCTGCCAGTTGGATTCTGGGAACTGGTTTCGTGCCGCTGGTGACATTAAAAGTGACGTTTTAAAGACGTGAAAATAGTTTGGCTGGCCCACCGCTGTCAATTGGGATGGAAACAGGGGGGCGCTGGAGTTAAGAAGCGGACTTCACTTCCCAGAATGCAGAGAGGCACACTTGTTTATGTTTATGAAAGGGTCAAGGCCGAGGTCACTTGGCGAGGAGAAGCGAGAAGAAAAGATTTTGAAGAGAGAGCTGACAAGAAGCAACCGAGCTGCGTCCATGAGTAAGAACCAGATTGTTACTCATGCAATTCTGAATGCAACGTTGCAATGTTTAAGAATTTCAACTTTTTTGTGCAGTAACTTTATTTTATTTTAATTTTAAATTTTATTTTATATTATTTTAATTCTGCCTAAATTGCAGTCAGGAGCGGATCAGGATACATTTCACTGCATTCTGTACATGTATAACTTGCATGTGACAAATAAAGAATGTTGAATCTTCTGCCAAAATTATGGACTCCCTTTTTAAACCACAGTGTAGATAAGAGTGGAAATAATTCATGCAACATTTACCACCCTCTCGTCCACACTGCAAAATATTACAACCAATTTTATTTAAGGGTGTGTATTGGCAAGGACATCACGATACGATACGTATCAAGATACATGGGTCACAATATGATTATATCATGATATATTGCAATATGATATTTTGCGATACCCTACAGTTGACTGAAAATGTAAAAACAGCTGAAATGCAGGTTGCTGTGTACGATCTGGGTGGTCTTAATCAATCACATTACATTAGTAATTCAGCCAAAACAACACAACTCAGAAGTGAATTTTAACTTTATTGTCTTTGCATTTTCTCACACTGAACTAGTGGACACCAAAAACATTAAGATAAAGTGCATAAGGTTGAAAATAAGAACTTAAAGTGCCCAGTCATTTGGTTTTCTGGGGGGGGGGAAGAACTAAAGATCTGTCCTCAGGTAAAAGTGTTATGTTATTACTGAAAAGTTACTGTAAGCAAAACCACTGGTGTTAAAACTACTTTAGTAAGGATGTATTCAAAGTGTTCCTCAAAAAAGTTTTTCTTGGTTACTTCTTAGTTGCAGTAAAGTAGTGAAGTATTTTTAACACAAGTAGTTTTTAATGCAGTTATATATGGATAGGGTTTAGGGTTATTCCAGTAATAACAGTAATAACCAAAACATAAAATTGCGTCTTTACAGACTTTACGTAGTACAGGGTTACGGTTATCCCAGAAGAGGAAAGAACAGCCTTTACCAATGAGAAAAAAGATATTTTAAATGGACGCTCACACATTCTCACAGACACGCTCCAAAATTATGTGGAAAGCCTCGCCAGATGAGTGAAGACTAAACAAAAGTTTAAATCCACATTACTGTCCATGTGGTAGAACGGAGTCATCCATAAAGATGTTCATATTAAATTGGGCATTTTTGATGAATAATATTATATCAGATCAATTCAATGTTAAAGTCTGCCACGAAACAATTTCCATTTGATTTGATTCAGGAGACAGTGAGCGTTATGAGACAATATTGAGACAGTATGAGACAATATGCTGGTTTTATGCTGCAATTAATTCCATTTATATTAACTAACAAAAAGCAAAAATATCATTTGATATTTTAATTCTTGAGCTACGGTTATCACAAAAACAAAATCTAGTATTCCTTACCTAGGCAGTTGTGTCCATCATCAGCCAGCATGAAGCCGTCGTAGCAGGTGCATCTGTAGTTGCCGGGGATGTTGATGCATTCGTGCACACAACCTCCGGTATAGTCGTTATCACACTCGTCCATATCTGCAACGCACATACACACAGGTTCAAAATGAGAACTCAGCAGCAATTTGAAGACACAGTAATCTCTCTTTGTGAAAGAAAACAATGTCAACAATAATATTATTATATACCAACTTAATCCTGCTTTTGAATGTGATGAAGCAAATTTTTTACATCTGCAAACAAGCTCTTCATCATCCAAACTTTGTCCAGCATCTTGATCCCTCTTAAGATTGGAAACATCTTACTGTAAAAGGCGCATTTATAGTAATATCTATTGATCTGTGCTCCCTCACCAGAAAACAATGCTTCCAGCAAACATTTATACAGGTAGGATGTTCTGACAATCAAAATTACCAGATCAGAATATGCTTTAAACAGGTGAAAACTATGTTTTACGCAGGTACAGTAACCATGTGTAGCACAGCTCAATAGGTAAGATGGATTTTCTGTATAGTTATAAATAACGCTGCTTTGCTTTGTGTGTAAAAAGCAGTATACAAATTTACCTGAACCCAGTACAGACGTTGAGGTCAACGACCGACAGAAACGCACACACAAACATGTGATGTAATAAGGCTTTACCAGCATGATGTTCACACTATAAATGCCCTAAGACTAATTAGACTCCCACACTGTATTAAAGGTCTGAACACACATCCGCCCCCGTTCTTCTCTGTTTGTTTGCTTTATACATCAAACAACAGAGCAGACGATCGCTTTCAGCTCTCGGTGGGGAACGAAAAGTGGTGTGTGAGTTCTTTCACACGGACACGGACATGAGTCACTGACGCCGCCGGTTGATTGCGTCATTAATGATGCTTTGCGCCATGCCATTTTTAGGAAAATATTAAATTAAATACAATATAAGTAAAAGACATAAACATTATGGTCTCTGTAATTAACAGTTTAAACTCGTTGTAATTATGGGTGATTGTAGTTACAGGTTCAAGGTTTGCTGTTCAATATAATTAGGTTTGTATTCATTGTCCATTGAATACAATACTTGTCATTTACATCCCTCGCAAACACAGAAAGTGAATTTTATTTTATTGTGTGAAAAGGGTGTCACTGAACCGGTTTATAACACCCTATGAAGTGAACTTCCCATATTGCTTCAAACTGTTATCCGCTCTATCTTTGCCTGTACACAGGCACTACACAGGGAGTAACCAGCAGTACATAGGAAGGGATGTGCAGTTCCTAGGGAGTAATGTACACTCCATAGGGAGAAACATGCACCCCACATTTTAGTAATGTGCGTGCCCAAGGGAGTAATGTGTGCCCCATAGGAAGTAATGTGAGTTTCATAGGGGGTAATATAGACTCCACAGGGAGTAATGTGCACTCCATAGGGAGTAATATGTGCTACATAGGGAGTAATGTGAGTTCTATAGGGAGTAAATTGACTCCATAGGGAGTAATGTGCACTCCATAGGGAGTAATGTGTGCTACACAGGGAGTAATGTGAGTTCTATAGGGAGTAAATTGACTCCATAGGGAGTAATGTGCACTACATAGGGAGTAATGTGTGCTACATAGGGAGTAATGTGAGTTCTATAGGGAGTAATATAGACTCCATAGGGAGTAATGTGCACTCCATGGGGAGTAATGTGTGCTACATAGGGAGTAATGTGTGCTACATAGGGAGTAATGTGAGTTTCATGGGGGGTAATATAGACTCAATAGGGAGTAATGTGTTCTACTTAGGGAGTAATGTGAGTTCCATAGGGAGTAATATAGACTCCATAGGGAGTAATGTGCACTACATAGGGAGTAATGTACACCCCACCCATAGGGGAGTAATGTGTTCTACATAGGGAGTATTATGTGCTCTATAAGGAGCAAAGTGTGCTCCATAGGAAGTAATGTGCACTCCATAGGGATTAATGTGTGCTTCATAGGGAGCAAAGTGCCCTTTAATAGTAAAGTGCACTACATAAGTAGGAAGAAGTATACATAGAGAAGAGGGAGCATTATGTAATCTATTAAGCACTATTTAGGGAGTAAGGGACAGTATATTGAGAATAATGACCACTCCAAAGTGAACAGAAATTAAAATGTCAAATGATATTCCAGTTGCTTTTTGTGATTTGATATGAATGAAAGTGATTGTGTTAAATCATCACATGATAGTGTCTCCAGTGGTGCGTGAAAGCGCAGACTCATCACATGGGAGAGATTTTTGAGCTCACGCTTCAAGAATCCATAAACATACGTTGACGTGTTTCAGTGTTTTGGTTTGTGTGTTTAGATGGGACTCAGTGAGTAAATAAGACGACGTTCCTTAATGTGAGTCACTCGTCCAGAAAAAACAGGACGAGGGAGGAGTAAAAAGTGGGACGGAGCCGAAGTCAAATCTAAAATTGAGTTCGGAGGTCAGAGGAGTCAAGGGCATTGGCTTGTCAGCTCTGCAAAAGGGAGGCTGATGGAAAACATGCAACTAACCCCTCGGTTCCATATACAGTATTGTGCAGAAGACTTGAGCTGCAGCTCATTTCTTCACATTTTTCTCCAAAGAGACAGGTTTTCTTGTGTTTCATATAATGTAGTCTTCAGGAATAATACTTACATGCATGTTTGCACATAAAATGCAACAATTCACTAAATCCTTTTTTGATTTTGTACATGTGTGTGTATACTCTGTTAAAGGTGTGAGGCACAGAAGGAGGAGGTAGTTATTAGCGGAGTGCTCGGCTAGTTAGCATCCAGCTGACACACTTCCTGACCTGGAGCTGTTGTTGACATCAGCCAGCGGCAAATCGACAGCACCGGCCCGCTTTTATTTCCGCTTTAACACACACACACACACCTCTCTAAATCCAGAAGTGTTTACTCTCTCAATTCCATCAGACAGATTAAGATCCTCCACCAGCACCCCAGCAGGAGTGGGGTCGGCGGGGGGCATCGCCTCGGTCGCCCCACCGTCAGCCCTCATCACAGCAAGCTGTCCTTCACGCCAAACCTGAAATGTGCTACACGAAGAGGTCAACCATCACATCCACCTGGTTACTCACTCCAGCCTTGGGATATCTGATACAACTATTGCAGTTGCTTTGACAGTCGGACGTTTTTGGCAAAGATCCCAATTTGACCTGTGAAGACTGACCGCTGGTGTTCCACAGGGCTCGGTCCTTGCACCCCTTTTTCCTTTATAAACAGGTTTTCTTGGAGATGTTATAGCTTCACATAACTTGTTCTACCACTGTTATGCACATGACACTCAATTATTCTCTCTTTTCCTTCCAACAACCAGCAGGTTTCAAGCTGGATCTCAGATATCTTCTTGGATGATGTCCAAGTTGTATCCCAGTAACCTTGAGAGCTGGAATCGAAAGTAACTGGACATCGTTTAAAAGTTCTTGAAGACATTGACCTCTCATCTATAAGCTTTCCTCAGTTCTGAACTTCAGGACTTCAGAACTAAAGAAACCTTATGGATATGTGGTCAAATGTCTTCAAGAACTCAGAAACGACATCCCCGCATCTCAGATCTCTTCTTGGATGACGTGTCACCACCTCAAATTGAATCCCAGTAATCTTGAGAGCTGGAATCAAAGACAACTGGACATCCTTTTGACATCTACTTGAAGAAATCTGACCTCTCATTCATAAGGGTTCTGAAGTCCTGAAGTTCAGATCAGAACTGAGGAAATCTTATGGATGAGTGGTCAAATATCTTGAAGAACTCTAAAACGATGTCCCCGCATCTCAGATCTCTTCTTGGATGATGTCCAAGTTGAATCCCAGTAATCTTGAGAGCTGGAATGGAAGACAGCTGGACATCTTTTTGACATCTTCTTGAAGACATCTGACCTTTCATCCATAAAGGTTCTTCAGTTCTGAAGTCCTGAAGTTAAGATGAGACCTGAAGAATCTTTCGAATGATAGGTCAAAGTTGCCTTCGGTTCAAGCTTTTAAGATTAGCACATCCTGGATTACTGACAAATTACACTAATTGACTCCCAGTAAGACTGTGGTTCTGGACATCAGGAAAGGGAATCCGTCATCAAGACAAGACCGCAATGTTTCTTTTGAGAACTCATCTTCTGCTCAAAGAAGGCAAGAAATCTTGGTATCGTCATGCTAGATGAAGAACCGTCATTCTCTTCATACATTCTCAATAATCCCAGGACCTGTAGGTATCGTCTTTACAAAATCTGAAGTATCAAACTCTTTCTCACTATCAAAGCTACTCAGTTATTCGTACAGTCTCTGGTCGACTCCAAACTCGCTACTGGCTGAACTTCTACTGAAGGTGACAAGACCACGTCACCTGATTTATAATGCAGCCACAAGACTCGTCCACAACGTTCCTAAATTCTCACAGAGTTTGTTAAGGTATGTATCTTAAGAAGCGGTAATTTAGTTGAACAGCAGGGGTTGATGACGAGTTTTACAGATTTAAAGTGTATCTTTACAGGGTTGAGGAACAGACGTGGAGCACCATGCACTGATGTATGTTGCCCTGGATAAGAGAATCTGCTAAAAGTAAATGTAAAGATCACAGGATCTCTGAGTCAGCACGTCAAATAAACTCAGACATCCTTGCTTTTAAGGCTGGGTTCTGGTTAAAAAAAGCACTGTTCATGCTCTGATTTTTTTCTCCATGGCTAGGTTAAGAGATTATTGGGATCAGCAGTTTGAGGCGCACTTCTCTTCCTCCTCCACAGGAACGACGGCTCTCCTCCAACAGCTTTCTCCTTTTTTCTTTCTCGGGTCAACACCTTGTCAAATATTCTGACTTCACACCCTCTTTCCACGTCTACCTCCCTCCCGACCTTCTTCCTTCTGCTCAGAACTCTTTCAGAATGCTGAGGCCTGATGTAACACCTGTGTCGACTGGGCTTTTTAAGTTCGGCCACCGTTCTGGCTAGGGCTTGGGATTTATGGGTTCTGTGGAGATATTTGTCTCTTCAGTGTTAAAATGCGGCACTGCTCCCTGACAAAACGTGAGAGCAGAGTGTGGTGCTGTTTGGTGAAGCTGTGGGACGCTAATTTACCAAACTGAAGAGTCTGTTTTAAGAAAAAGTGAGTTAGACAAGCCAGAAGACGAGTTTTATTTTTAAGTGAGGGATTATTTGTCCTTGTGAACACAGCACAGAGCACCACAACGAAACGTGACATCTGCATTTCAACCCATCCGTGAAGGAGCTGTAGTCAGCTTTTTGGCAGCACCTGAGGGAACAGGGCTTGGGGACAGTACCTTGCTTGTGAGTACCTCAGTGGTACCTTTACAAGTACGGGACTTGAACTGTTGAACCTGCAACTCTCCGTTATGCTACCAACTGCTCCAAACCATGTAATTAGACAAGATGAATCTGGTAGACGGAGAGATGCTGTTATAGATATAAAAGTGTGTATGGGGTGCATGTTTTTGTGTGAGGGGGGCATGTGTGTGTGTGCAGCACAGTCCACCACACTGAAATGTGACCTCAGGAGCAGTGGGAAGCTGACATGCGCAACGTCTAGGGGCCAGTGCTTGGGGACGGAACCTTGCTCATGAGTACCTCAGTGGCACCTTTACTGGTCCGGGATTCGGACCGGTGACCGTCTGAATACAGAGTGAATGTGATAACCGTTACTGCCCTGTATGTGTCTGTATTTGTGTGTGGGGGGCATATGTGTGTATTCGTGTGTGTGTGGGGGGCATACGTATGCGTGTGCAAGAGGAAATTTTGGGGTGGGGTTTCGTGAAAGTGTGTTAGTATCGGTGTGTGTGTTTGCAAGTCTGATTTCTGTAGTGGGTTTATGAGTGTGTGTGTGTTAATGTCTGCAAGTGAGATTTCTGTGGTGGGGTTTGCGTGTGTGTGTGTGTGTGTACTATATAAAGCAGCAAAGGCAGACTGACCTACAGAGTGGGCGGGGCTAGAGCAGGAGCGTAGTCACATGCTGTCAGCCAATCAGAACAGCCGCAGCACTGTGACGAACATGCAGACACCAGGCAGACAATGGCCTAGTAAAACTCTCACACCTCTCTCCATCTCTCTCTCTCTCTCACTTTCCGCAACACCTCCTTTCTCCCTCTTTTACACCAACTCACACAGAAAGGTTTCCACGGGAGACAAGGACGTGCCCTCGGACGCGGCAAAAATCACATCAAATCAGAACGCGAGGCTGATCACAAGTGGCGTTACGATACAATATTGGAAGGTAGCTGATTCTCGCCGTCGGTTAAGGTACCACTGAGGTACTCATGAGCAAGGTACCGTCCCAAGCACTGCTCCCCGGGTGGTGCCAAAAAAGCCGCCACACTGCTCCTTACGGATGTGTGAAACACGGAGGTCACATTTGGTTGTGGTGCACTGTGTGCTGTGTTCACAATAACAAATAATCACTCACTTAAATTGTGAGTCAAAAAGACTGAGGCGGCCGGCACGGTGGCGCAGTGGTTAACGCTGTCGCCTCACAGCGAGAACTTCCTGAGTTCGAGCCACGGGTTGGTCATAGGGGCCTTTCTGTGTGGAGTTTGCATGCCCCCCCACCCGTGTTTGCGTGGGTTTTCTACAGGTGCTCCGGTTTCCTCCCACAGTCCAAAGGCATGCACTGCAGGTTAATTGACGACTCTAAATTGGCCCAGTGAGGAGTGAATGGGAGTGTGATTGCCCAGCGGTGTGTTGGCAGCTGCCCAGGGTTGGTTTTGAATGCAAAAGAATGTTGAAAATCAGTCAGCAACTGTCAAACGTTACCAGCAAAGGTACAGAGCTCCCTTTTTGTGACTCACTGTATTTCCTGTCTGTAAATTAATATTATATAGTGGTACCTCGTTTCACGAACCGCTTAGAATAAGAACATTTTGAAGTACAAACAAATTCTTTTGGTCAAATTGGAGCTTGGAGTACAAATATAATCTTGAAAGACGAACCGAGCATCGCGTCATGTTTTACACAGGAAGTTACACGGAAGAACAATATTTCGTACCAATTTGTCACTCAAACAATATTTTTATCATGAAAATCAGAATTCAAGCATTTATTTTGTACTTCGACTCAACGCCAAATGAACTTGTATGACAAGAACCATCAGTTGATTGAAATCACTATCTGCCATCACAAAGCTGCTTTGTCATTTCACCAGTTGTTTTTATACAAAAACTGGTAAAATAAAACTATTTCTAACAAAATCAAACAATTCAGCACTCAAAGATTATTTTTATTATGACTTATTATGATCAAAATTGCTGGAATTAAATCATTTATTTTGTACCAGCCGAAAAATCTCCATTCATGCGTAGAACCATCAAATTGTTGGTGTATTTTTGGGAATTTTCTTACATTGAAGAAAATTAACTTGGAACTCCAACTTTTTGGAATTCAAACCAACCTCTGAAATGGATTAAGTTCGAGTGCCGAGGTACCGCTGTAATCTGGATTTTTATTCTGAACTGTATCTTAAAATGTGTTCTTTGTGTTTATAAGTGTGTACACTATGAGTTATCAAGAATCTGCAGAGTAATTGCCCTTTAACAGGATAAATAAACATTTCAATTCAAATTTTCAACAGTGTCTTATCCTTTAAAAGCCCAGAATTAAGACATTAAACCCCTGAAATGGCTTTAGGTTTCACACGCGTCATAACGTTTTGTAGAAAAATCCAACACTCTGTACACTATAAACACACATAACAGACACAGTGAGGCTGAGATACAGCAGCCTGGCATTCAAAATCCCCCCAGTGCTCCAGTTACAGGCGACAAGAGCAAGAAAAGTTCACATTTTTCCAATGCCTGAGCGAGAGAGAGAGAGAGAGAGTGACAGAGTGAGTGAGAAAGAGGGAGAGAGTGATGGAAAAACCTACAGAGTGACATTAACAAACGTAAGATCATGTTACATCAAGCAGAGCATCTGTCCTTCACAAGCCAAATCCATGTCGCCCCACGAATGATGCTAATGGGCTGTTACCTGAAGCCTCGCGACTTTCAGGAGGTTATGAAAATACACTTTTAATATCCCATAACATTCCTTCAGGGAGCAGACACTTTTCTGGCGATCACACGAGGACGGCTTTATAAATTTTTGATATTTTCCAGTTCTGACACGAAGGAAGACAAAGTGGGGAACAAAAAATAAAGGCGTATGCCAGTGGTATATAGCAGCTAACTAAAACTAGCAATGATATTAACTTAACTACTTATTTCAGTAGCTTATTAGAGTTGGGATCAAGACCACCTAAACTGAGACCGAGACCAGACCAAGACCAGGGCAGGGGGAGATTGAGACAAAACAAAGACTCTGAAGGGTCGAGACTGAGACCAGACCAAGACCAGGGCAGGGTGAGACTGAGACAAGACGAAGACTCTGAAGGGCTGAGACCGAGACAAGACCAAGACTCTGAAGGGCCGAGACTGAGACCAGACCAAGACCAGGGCAGGGGGAGACCGAGACAAGACCAAGACTCTGAAGGGACGAGACTGAGACCAGACCAGGGCAGGGCGAGACCGAGACATGACCATTGGCCAATGTGGGCCAATCAGATGCTGCCATAGCTGCCTTTGTAAAGACAGAAGTCTTTTGTAGCAACGTGACATTTCACCATTTATAAACGTACAGTGGTACCTTGGCACTCGAACTTAATCCGTTCCAGAATTGCAAGTTAATGTACAAAAAAAACACCGGTTCCCAGCCCCTAAAAATACACCAATTTGATGGTTCTACACATGAAGGTTTGAACAAAATAAATGATTTCATTCTGACAATTTTGATCAAAATTAATGTTTGAGTGCTGTATTGTTCAATTTTGTTGGAAATAGTGCAAAATAGTGCAATTGTGCTATTTTTCATATAAATACAATATATATGTGTAAAATGACAAAGCAGCTTTGTGATGATCAGATTGAGAAGCCAATCAATTGATGGTCCTCGTCAATACAAGCTCATTTGGCGTCGGGTCAAAGTACGAAATTAACAGCCGAATTCTGACTTTTACAATTTGACTCGGTTTGTAATATTGTGGTTTGAGAACAGAGGTACCACCGTATTTTGTTACTTTTAAAGCTAGGCTACTGATGAGCTGCTGAAAAAAAGTAGTTATGTTACCTAGTTGCTACGAGAGATGGCACCGATCCAATATGTGGATGTGATATCGGTCCGATAACAACAAAAATAGCTGGATCGGATATCGGTGGCATTGGGTAGATCTGTAAATGCGTGCAGGCTTAGATCGTTATGCGTCTTAAGTGTTATTGCGGTAAAGCTGGTTCATTGTTCAACATTCAAAATAATTCCTACATATTGATATGACAATGAGCAGAACAAGCAACGTAACACACTACAACCCCAACATCAAATCACACCATTATACTGTTTAATTTCCTTAACAACACCAGCTCTCACTCACAATCTCTGTGTTCCTGATGGTTTTAGCGCCGCAGGATTAGGGAGCGTCACTAAATGACACAACTGTGTTTAAAGGAATCATTGTTGAGATGTTATTTGTGACTCTGCACGGCCAAACCAGTCGCTTGTCGTAACGGAGGTTTCCAAGAAAACGAAAGGCCGCACGTTATGGGTAAAATTTTTTTTTTGTTTTTAGTGTTTTGAAACAGTGGAAGGTCTATACTGTACTGTTGTGAATAAATTTGGCTGAAAAACTTACCCTTTCCATCCTAAAAACGTGACTTTCTTGAGGTGAGGAATTCAATTCCAGCAGAATGTTAAAAGTTTGTGTTTTGACCGCTCTACTTCAATATTTACGGTAAATCCACTGGTTGACTAGCGTGAAGATATTTCTCCGGAATCCATCTTCGTCTCCCGAGTTCAGTTAACCTAACGCAGGTAGGCTATCCGTGTGGCTGTGAATGCAGCGTAGGCTACCGTAAATGCAAACGTAGCCGCGACCGCACCAAGCGTCTGTGAGTGCTACGGCGATAGTCAACTTCAAAGGCAGATTTCTCCGTTTCTCACTTGGCGTGACAGGAGAAACCCGACTCCTTTGAATGTTGATATCTCAGTCATATGTCGTCCGATTCATTCCATATAGGTATCGTTTTGAAGCTTGATTTATCATAACAAAACACTCATAACAAAACATAACTCAAAACATAACTTTGAAAATTTGCGACAAGCGACTGGTTTTGCCGTGCAGAGTCACATTTTAATAATAAATAATTTAGCATATACATATGGGTGTGTAATTATTACATTGTTTTAGTAGGAAAACTGTATTTAAGTCAAGTATTTCTTTAAACAGAACAGAATAATCTCAGTCATGTATTCAGACATTTTTAAAACATTATTTTCTGTTTAAAAAAGACTCAGAGACCGTATCGAATTTGTATCTTATCGGCAGATATCCAACTTTACAATATCGGTATCAGACATAAAAGTGGTATCGTGCCATGTCTGGTTGCAACTATCCAAAGCGGGATAATGTGTAGCTTGAAAAGCTCTTGTTTGAAAGCAGTTTTCCAATACTATGAGGATTATGGGATGTGCAGACGCTTGCTTTAACGCGGAGGCCAAAACAAACCATAAAATTGTATACAGACAGCTTGCCAAATAAATAGAAAAACTATGCCCAGCTCTCCATCATCATCATCATCATCATCATGGTCGGATGCCTGTGGATTATCACAAGATTTTCTCTGTGCAGTTTTGCTGCGAAGCGCCACACTGAAGCCGCTACTTCCCAACGTCTAATCAACAGCACCGTGTTCTGAGGTTATTTCTGTCCATAAACTTTAGTAGATGACCAGCTGACCGTGAGAGCTTCTGTTTATAAATGATTTTTACTCTATTGCTGTAAAGCACATTGAATAACCGCTGTGTATGAACCGTGCTAGACAAATAAACTTGTAAACCGAGATGAGGAATCACAGCAGTTCAGCTAATTTCCTTGCAAAAAGTTAAAGGCCTTTAATCTTTAATTAGAGAGCAGGAGAAAGACGGGCTTCACACACAGAAAACACGGCCCCTCTACAGCCACTACAGCAGCAACAAACACACACGGGAAGGAGGGAGGAGAGAGAGAGAAGGAGTGAAGAGACGGAGAAACAGAGAATACAAGGCAGACATTGAGAATGATGCTCAGAGATGAGTCAAAATGAAATGATTCAAGATTCTTTATTTGTCACATACACAGTTATATAAGAATCTTGAATCTTGAATCATTACATTTTGACTCATCTCTGAGCATCACTCTCAATGTCTCCCGGGGAGCAGATATCTTGGTCAGGTAAACAACTTGAATCGGCAACCGTCTGATCACAGGCCCTACTTCCTAACCGTTACATTACCAACGGCCTCTAAGGACAAGCGCAGACTGCGGGGCATCATTCGCTCCACCGAGAAGACCATCAGCTGCAACCTTCCTCCTCTACAGGACCTGTACAAGCCCAGGACGTTGAAAAGGGCAAGAAGGATTGTGTTTGACCCCTTCTCACCCTGGACACCAACACTTTCACACTCTTTAATCTCCATTTGTCAAAGCTTTTCCCCACTGCTACTGATCTCCCATGCTGTACTGCGTTTAAATGAATTTAAGAAAACGTAATGGGCAGAAAAAGTTTCAATATCTTTACTGAGGCTATGGGTAGGGTTAGGTGAGTGTGTGTGTGTGTGTGTGTTTGCATAAAAAATGCATCTACGTACTGTATATACACCAGGTGTGCAAATTCCATTGTGTGATGATTTGTATATGTCTCTCTTTACGTCAGCGCATACTGGCCGAAAGTAATTGCAGCAGTGTATAAGAGCGACTGGACATGTGCATGTGGCTGACTGTGTGTGTGTGTGTGTTAGCTCCAGCTGTGCGGTGCTTTGAGGCAGAAAACGAGCTGTAGGTGTGAACACCAGGGCAGAAGCTAACACACACACACACACACACCTCACACACTCCACTTCCTCCTCACTAATTAAATCCCACAGCAGGAGTTGAGGAACAGCTGTAGGAAAAACTGGTCAGAGAGAGAGAGAGAGAGACAGCACGAGAGAGAGAGGGAGAGGAAGAAGAGAAGACAAGAAAGAGTGAGAGAAGAGAAGGGAGGGTAAGAGAAAGAGGGAGAGCGATAGGAGAGGAAGAAGAGAGGAGGGAGAGAGAGAGTGAGGGAGGTTGATATAGAGAGAAAGATGGAAAGAGTTGGAGAGAGAGAGATGGAGACAGGGAGAGGGGTGAAAAAGAAAGAGATGGGGAAGGAAGAGAGAGAGAGTGAGAGAGAGATAGAGACAGGGAGAGGGGTGAAAAAGAAAGAGATGGGGAAGGAAGAGAGAGAGGAAGAGAGAGAGATAGAGACAGGGAGGGGGTGAAAAAGAAAGAGATGGGGAAGGAAGAGAGAGAGGAAGAGAGAGAGATAGAGACAGGGAGGGGGTGAAAAAGAAAGAGATGGGGAAGCAAGAGAGAGAGAGTGAGAGAGAGAATGGGAGAGAGGGATGGAAAATAGAGAGAGAGAGAGAGAGAGAGAGAGAAGACAAAAAAGAGGGAGGGTAAGAGAACGGTAGAGACGAAGAAGAGATACAGAAAAAGGAAGAGAGGGGAAAATGAAGAGTGAGAGAAGAGAAAGAGCAAGGGCAGAGGAAGACAGAGAGAGCGAGAGAGGGGGAAGAAAAAGAGATAGAGGGAGGGAGGGTGATATAGAGAGAAAGGGGGGAAGAGGTACAGAAATCGAGAGAGAGATGGAGACAGAGCGATGGGTGAAAAAGAAAGAGAGAGCAAGAAAGAGATGGGGAAGGAAGAGAGAGAGAGAGAGAGAGAGGGAGGGAGGGAGAGAAATAGAGACCGAGAGAGAATATAAGAGAGAGGAAGGGAGCGAGGGATGGAAGAAAATGATGCAGACAGAAAGAAAGACAGCGAATGAGAGAAGGGAAGTGGGGGAGGAGAGAAAGCAGGAAAAAGAGAGAGAGAGAGAGAGAGAGAGAGGAGGTGAGAAGCTATAAGCTTCATGTCATCAGTTAAAGCAACTACGCTGCAGCCAAGCTCCTGTTTTAATACAGTAATCAGCAGTGTTGGGCGACTTACTTCCAAAAATGTCATACATTATCCACACTAGCTACTGTTATTTCAGAGTAACTGGTTGCATTATGACACAGATATTTCCCTCCTTACGATGGAGATGCATTCCCATCGTAACTTGAAGATATCGTAAGTCGAGACTTAGCTACCAGCGTTTGGAAGACAAAACTGTCGATCACTGGCGAGAGTGGAGGAGAATCGTAATCCCGGCAGCGTCCCAACGTATCGCCCCGATGTTACGTTTGACTGCCTTGCGACACTTTTTTACAATTTTTACAATTTTGTTGTATCGCTATCGTCATCGTACGATCAAAACATCGTAACTCGGGCATCTGTATTACTGCCTCTGAGGAGTAATGTGTTAAACGACTCCTGTATTACTTTGGAGTTACTTTTATCAAAATAAGTGCGGAAGTAGGAGCATTCCAAAATGCTAATATGTAGTTTACTGCAGTTCATTCTACATCCAGTGGAGGACGATGTGGTGCAGCATAATGACTGGAGACACACTGTACATTCTGTAGGAAATAGCTCTTTTATTCGCCGTAAAACTTTGCGGTGTTGGTGATTTCTTATGAAAACAAAACAGCACTAAATTTTAAGAAGTGGTTATAACATGCGCTACTGGAATACGTTATGAGTATAATATTGGTAAAAACGTACTACTGCGTTACAGCAAAAAGTCATCTATTACGGTAATTGTGTTACTTTTGTAGCGAGTTACAACAATACTGCTAGTTAGCTACACTACAAGCTACAGAGATAAAGTAGCTAACTACATCCAAACCATTTCACAGTCAAGGATTTTTGCTTCCATCTTCGCTAAGCTGGACTTCTATCCTCCCACTCCATCCCCTTTAGCTGCCAAGAACGGCAATGCAGGGCACGCTAACCAATCACTAGTTGTATTGGAGCAGCAGCACGCTAAATCGGGGGCTTGCTTGTATTCTCAGATAGTTTCAAGGGGAAGTGACTGGGAAGCTGAAAGGGGAGCTTGGAAGTTTTACTCTGTGTGTGTGTGTGTGTGTGTGTGTGCATGTGTGTGTGTGTGCTGCAGGCGTAAAAGGCAGACCACCAAGAGTGCTTGCCATCTCCCTTGTATCCAGCCTTGCAGATGCACTTAGGCTGACTCTTGTGTGTTCTGACACAGAGAATAATGGGTAGCTATCTGTTGCTCTCGGAGCACTCGTCTGAGTCTGACCAACACACACACACACACACACATTACTACCTTACACAACATGTAGAAAATATGCCTAAAAACGCTCCAGCAGGAGGTGCCAGCATGAGGGACAGATGAGAGGAGAGGCACACATAGATCTGCATTAATAATGTGAAAAAGCATATTTTTTACAGTGACAATAATGGAAAAAATATCACGCAAAACGGTAAATGCCCTCTTGAGTAACTCTCGAGGTGAAAGACTTGATCATTTCAGGAAATGGCAGCCATCGTATTGAGATTAGTTTAAAAAATGTAAAAAACGACGCAGATAATTATTTTAATTTTCAAATATCTAGTATATTCATTCATGAAGCCCAGAATGTTTAGTGACATCATTTTGATTAACCCTTTCCTGCATTTGGGATCCTGCATTTCCTGCATTTGGGATCAGTAATTTTTAAACAATACAAATGACTGTGATAAAATAAATTCTCTATAAATTTCCCTCTTTTTATTCTGACGAAAAATGATCCTAACTGTATAAATATATATATGTATATATATATATATATATATATATATATATTTCCCTTTTAATTTTATATAAATACTGCATATACATACAAAAACACATAATAATATAATAAAAAGATGATTCAAAACCCCAGGGTACCTCTCTCTTTATTCTGATATTCAATAAATAAAATATTGTATGTATATATACAGTATACAGTATACAGAAGAAATATCATATAAATCACATATATATATGAGAACATATAAGTATTTGAACATTAATAAACACATTAAATAAATCAACAGGCGCTCCTAAAGTCATCCTTTCTTTCCTGCCCCAATTTCAAGTTATTTTGTCCGTCCATGCTAGTGTCTGTCTGATCCATAATTCCCAGAAATCTTTTCTAATGGGAAGATAATGTTCCAAATACAGAGACCCTCACATCCATCTTTCCTCTCAATTACACTAACAAATCAGTCAAAATCTGAGGACGGCACATCAGATATATAAACGTTAGCAGCTTTGCGCAAGTAGGGAACGATTAATCAGCTCACAATCACATTTCATTTATAATCACAAACAGACTGCTTATGGTTGTGTTAAAAAGATGCAATTTCTCCTCCTTTTATTGGCTGAATTTCACTTGTTTCAGCATTAACACTGAATGACCCTGGGCAAAATCAGGCATGAATCAAGTGGTAAAAATGCTCTGAAAGAGGACAAAATAATTCCATTAAAATAATTCCATTCTAATCCAGTCTTTATATCAGATTTAAGTGTTCAGACAAAGTTAAAGTTTCTCTCTGCTGTATTAACTCACAGCGTATTTCTCAAGATGTGTTACTTTAAACCTTAAATCTTCGGCTGCTTTAAAGCTGTGACTTTTATTATGTGTCTCACTATTGACTTTTTTCCTGTGTGTGTTTTGCTTACCAGGGACACATTGTGTTAGCTATTGATGAGCTCCGTGGAGGAGGAGGAGGAGGAGGAGGAGGGTCGATAAAGCACCACATGGACACCTTCAGGGACCTCAAATGGGCTTTTAATCCATTCAGCAGCATCCATTTACACATCACATCTATATTGTTTATCCATTTGGCCTGATTACATCAATAACCAACACACGTTCACAATTAGAGTGGTATAACTGCAAATTCTGTATCTTAAATATGATTAGAATGTGATGTTGAAATATAATTACAAATTCATTTAAATATGTGTATTCTATTTAAATATTAGCTTTGAAAGAATATTGTGAGACCCTGTTTCTCTGTCCTGTCTATTTAGAAATAATCCCATGGAAAAGATCCATACAGAGAGAGAGTTTTTACCAACCGCGCAAGGTCAATATACATATAAGACGTATACACCTAGAATTAATGTGTAGAAAAATCATAATAAATCATGTGTAGCACTTCAGTTCACACATTTTGTGTTAATGTTTAATAAGACTGTGTTGGAAAAAGTCAGATCTTTAACATATAGTTATGTGTGTAGTTTTATAAATGTGCATTTGTTCACAGAATTCAATGAAATATGTGTAAACAAGGACAGCACATGTGTTAATATTATACATGTTTACACATCTTTGTGTCACCTTTCTTGATACTTTCATTGTGTCAAAAGTGTTAATACAGTGAATGTGTTAAAATGAACACAAGAAACGTTGTCCCAAAACTCACCCATTAATGTGTAAGAATTTGCTACAGTTTATATTCATTTTAACACATCTTTCAGAACATTTTAAACTACACAAAAAGATCTGACTGAATTCCAAATAACTTTATGAAACATTTACACAAATATGTGTAAACTAAAGTGCTAATATATACACACATTCATTTTAAGAGTGTTGCAGTTCCTGGAACAGGTAAGACCAGAGAGCGCACTTATAATCAAACAAAAGCACTGCATTCAAATTAAAACTTTAAAATTTTCATATTCAAATACTAATAACAGTCTGAGAGTATAAGGGAGTGTTATTAACATATTAACAAAAACATGGAAACATAAGCCAAGCTCTTTTCTCCTCCATCTCACAATTTATCTCTGCATGACATACAATATGTATGTGTGTATATACTGTATATATATATATATATATATATATATATATATATATATATATATATATATATATATACATATATATATATATGTATCAAAGTTCTGACACTGTTGTGAGTGTTATTAATGTATTAACAATAGACAGAACACATTAATTGCTCTTTTTCTCCCTCTCTTTCACTTTACCTCTGTGTCTGTGTGTATATATTTCTCTCTTGCTATGTAAATATATAAAATACATTATTACCAATGCATTGGATATTTGAGTTTATAGATATAGATTATAACAGAATAAAGCCAATCTAAACTGCTAATCTATATCAAGTGCTTTCAGCA
>JAVGVS010000349.1:379071-401571 GCA_032718565.1 Distichodus sexfasciatus | reverse complement strand
TGTGTTAATGTGTAACGTGTGTTTTTGTGTTAATGTGTAACGTGTGTTTTTGCAGATGTGTAACGTGTTTTTGTGGTGATGTAACGTGTTTTTGTGGTGATGTGTAACGGTGTTTTGTGTTGATGTGTAACGTGTGTTTTGTGTTGATGTGTAACGGCCTTTTGTGGTGATGTGTAACGTGTTTCTTGTGTTGATGTGTAACGGTAAGCTTTTGTGTTGATGTGTAACGTGTGTTTTTGTGTTGATGTGTAACATGTGTTTTTGTGTTGATGTGTAACGTCTGTTTTTGTGTAACTGCAGAGTTTGGATCCTCTGCCCATGCACGGACGCGACATGGGCGTGAAATCCGTTTCACGAGCTGACATGATGGAGACGAGCAAGAAACCAAGAAAGAAATCCTGAAAAATAAAAGGCGATGAGTGGAAGCAGTGTAACGACACATCGAGCCCATCGGCTACGTCGCTTTTGTGTTTTGATTATGATTGGAAGTGATGTACATATTGATATTGAGTCTTTATTTGTCAGATACATAGTTAGTTAGTACAACATATAGTGAAATGTACCTTGAACGAACCAAAGACTGTGCAAATCAAAGAAATAGAATTTAGAAATTTAAAAGAAGATTACAATAAATGACTGTTAAATGTTAAAAGTTAGTATGAATAAAGTAGAATTGAATCTAAGAGAAATCGTATTGTAACAAACTTTGTGATTTCTGCAGACGTTGAATCGATATAATATTGTATCATGATGCCAGTTGTAATTTATGCCCCAGTGAATAATGTCAGAGTAATAGTATTACTGTTTCTAATAAAGGACTACACAATACATCATTTTTTACATTATGATATCCTTATCGTACAACAGCCGTAATAACCGTTTCACAATGGACGTGAATGACACAAGACTAAATAAATGAAATGCTTTTTGGCTAAAATAAGATGGATCACACTCATAAAAGTCTGACATTTTATTATTATTTCGTAGGCAGATGAACTCTCCTAAACAGAGACACACAAATCATTCTAGAAATGATTTTTATCGTCTGAAATAGTGCAATTCTCTAAGCTGCCTGACCTAAAAATCCAGTGTGTATATATATATGTGTGTATATATATATATATTATATATATATATATATAATTTTCGGGATCAGTGAGAGCAATTTGGGGTTAAGGGTCTTGCTCTGGGACCCACGATGGTACTGCCGGAGGTAGGATTTTAAACCACTACCTCTTGGTCCAGAGATGAGTATCCTGATCACTAGACCAGCCCATATTATCTGTCTTAAGTCCATTTTGTAATTAATGAAAATTAATCTGAATTAATTATTTAGTGATGTAGCTTGAAGAGCTGTTCCAACATTTGATTCTAGATTCTGAATTACATATCATTTAAAGAATCATATTTTAGTACTTCCCAACTGTAGGTGTGAGTTTACACACAGCGAGTTTGATGTTGTTGTCTGACAAAAACATGTTTGGACTGTGTGCTGATACTTGGTGTCCTTCCTCCCGACTCCTCCTCTAGGTTGTCGTACAGCATGTCAGCATTGAGGGTTTGGGACGAACCAGGGAGGATTACTTGGGCTATGAGATCTCAGACGTCTTCAATGCGAAAAATCTCATTGATGTAAGTGGTTGATAAAGTTCACGAAGAGCATGCTTGTATCAGGTGGAGAGGTCAACATGTAGGGCTGTAATTAATCATACTATTGATTTGAGGTTATATCACCCAGCCCAACCAATATCCATATAGATAGATGAGATCTATGACGACATGAGCAGACACTGATGTTCATATAATAGTGTTGGATGTGCAGGTGATGAAAAAATCCCATGAAGCCAGGCAGAGGCTCTTACGGTTGGGAATATTCAAAGAGGTGGAGGTCCTCATCGACATCTCAGAAGGTAAAATTCACGTTCAACCAATATGGTTTATTACTAATCGAGGTGACTAATAACTGAAAAATTGAACCGTTATATTACAAGATGGAAACTGTGTACGGCAACACACACACAAACAGCCTAGTGATGGACCGATCCACGTTTTTCCAGTTCCGATCCGATTCCGATACACGACTGTCGATACCGATACGGATTCCGATATAATAAATTTTTTTTAACTTTAATATTAGTATTATTTTTGTTGAAATTGTGCTGTTTGTTAGTAAGGTTACATCACAGAATAAATAAACTACTAAGCACTTATAAGAAGAGCAAAAAATATACACAACTACATTGAATTTAAAGGCATTCCAAAGGAATTTATTTATGTCACACTTCACAAAAAGCTAGCAGCAACAGCTGTAAAATTTCGTAAATATCAAAAAAACACAGCAATCTTGGCTGAATCATCTAAATAGTTCAAGTATTATGTCCATTTTAGCAGGTGCTTGATTGAATTTGTTGTATTGTACGACGCAACCGTACTTCCACCCCTCGGCGCGCTGGCTTTACACACATTGCAAGTAGCTGTCTTGCTTTTTGGCGTTTCCAAACTAAAGTATCTCCAAACGAGCGACATTTTGTTCAAAACAACGGCTAATGTTATTTGCTCGCTCAGATTGAAGTTGCCGTAGGTTCATGGTATGGAATAAGGAACGGTGACGCATCTCGTATTACATTGCGTCAAGTTTAAGGTCCAGGTAAGATTCCAGGTAACTGGAATATATAGATCGGGCCTGTCTGACCGATATCCGATGACGGACTTACGGCTATATCGGACCCGATACCGATATCATATCGGATTGGGCCCATCTGTACTTTAGCCTAAGACCTGATAGGCTAAACTCATGACCAGTCATTAACTGTGTAGCATAACGGTTAGGAAGTTCTCCTGTGATCGGAAGGTCGCCAATTTAAGTCCCGGACTGGTAAAGGTACCGCTGAGGTACCCTTAAGGAAAGTATTGTCCCCAAGCACTGCTCCCCAGGTGCTGCCCACTGCTCCTTTCTAGGATGGGTCAAATGCTGTACTGTGGTGTGTTCACAATAACAAATAATCACTCACTATAATTCTTTTCAGGATCTAAGCACAAAAAGTGCTACTGTGCCCAGATAAAAGTTGCAGGTGTTGTTGACTCTGAATTCTCTGGCCCGCAGGTGAGGACGCTCTGCCTAACGGTCTGGACGTGACGTTTGAGGTTGAAGAACTGAAGAGGGTGACGGGAAGTTACAACACCATGGTTGGAAACAACGAGGGCAGCATGGTGAGAGAGAGAGACACTTACCCTGACCTTATGAGAGCTCAGCATCCGAAGTGTGTGAATTTCTTCACATTTTAATATTGTATAAAATTGTATAAGATTAACGCACATATATGACGCACATATCGCTGAAATCTACAGAACTTACCCGTCGTCTAGGTTGTATTTTTGTGCGGTAAAGCGAGTTTATCTGAGTGTATTCCAGAGATCAGCTCATTTCCATCTGGCTAAATGCATATACAGGTTGTCCCCGACTTACGATGGAGAGGCGTTCCAATGGCGTTTGGAAGACATGCTTTTTTCTCTAGAATTGGGCTTTGAAACACCAAAAACACAGAACAAATATGTTCTCTAACACAGAGACTACTGAACTCTGTCGCTCGCTGGCGAGAGTGAGGCATCTCGCATCGGATGTTTACATCCTGGCGGCGCCCCGCTCCACACGCGCTTTCTGAAACTCGTAGAGTCCATTTTTAAATCCGATTTTTCCCCATAGGCTAACATGGAGCTCAAATTTCGATGTATTACTGCATTATGCTGTTCTTCACAAAGCCACCAAATTCAAAGTGATTCGTGGGCCCATGGGCCTCTTCCCATACCTGTAAACGTCATGACCTACACTCGTCTTTTTCATCCTTCTTTCCTGTCGTTTATTTTTCCCCATAGAAACCCATTCATTTTCTCCCATGGGATTTGGGGCTCGAAAGCTTTTCTCCACCTGTTTTCACACGACAGTCAACACGGTTCTTATGCCACCTCAGACCACCTCACTGATCACACATGTCAATCTGTTTTGACCCGCACTCATCTTATTCTTGCTTTTATCATCCCTTGTTCTTTCTCCATTCACTTCAGTGCATTTTACTCAAAGTCTTTCTGCTCGGCCAGTTTTGATGTCACAGCTACAGAATTTGCACAATCACATTGGTGTTTTCTTGCAGAAATGTGTCTCCAGTTCATCACTGGTACTGTAAACATATACCTCATGTGTACATGCATTAAAATATTACATTTTGTATATTGTTTTACTTTTTTATTGTCTTTTCTTTTATTTTATTTTTACATGCTTGATTTAACTGTCTGTAGACACTCACTAAGTGTCTTTATTTGTTTATTGTCCAACACGTTTCATTGTTATTTTGACATTCATATGAGACAAAATACGCCTGAGCTGAATTAACTGAGAGCTCCGACGTTCCCTTCTTGAATTTACATAAACACACAGACGGTATCTCACACGACAGTGAAAGTCAGCAGTGCCATAGCTCACCTTGGTGACCAAATTGACTTCCCCACAGGTGCTGGGCGTTAAGTTCCCCAACATGTTTGGCCGAGGGGAGAAACTCACCTTCCAGTTCTCCTACGGGACTAAGGAGACGTCGTACGGCTTGTCCTTCTTTAAACCTCAGCCAGGCTACTTTGAACGCAAGTAAGAGCAAGTCACATTTTAACAGAAACAATATCAACCTGGAATTTTTTTTTAAAAAGCTAACTCAAATGTTGTAAATATGTTTATTCACACAGTTTAACGCTAAATTTATACAAAGTGACCGGCCAGTTCCCATGGAGCTCACTGAAGGAGACGGACAGGGGAGTTTCCACAGAGCTCAATGTAAGCTTACGTCAGTTTTTATGTTTAAAAGGGTATGAAGTCCTGTGAGGTGAACAAAAAATATAATATTAAATATTACTGTAATATATTACAAATGTTAGCAACTAACATAGTGTATGTTAGCAACCCACAGAGTGTATGTTAGCAACCCACAGAGTGTATGTTAGCAACCCACAGAGTGTATGTTAGCAACCCACATAGTGTTCGTTAGCAACCCACATAGTGTTCGTTAGCAACCCACATAGCGTACTTTAGCAACCCACATAGTGTTTGTTAGCAACCCACATAGTGTTCGTTAGCAACCCACATAGCGTATGTTAACAACTAACATAGTGTTTGTAAGCAACTAACATAGTGTTTGTTAGCAACCCACATAGTGTTCGTTAGCAACCACATAGTGTATGTTAGCAACCCACATAGTGTTCGTTAGCAACCCACATAGTGTTCGTTAGCAACCACATAGTGTATGTTAGCAACTAGCATAGTGTACTTTAGCAACCCACATAGTGTACGTTAGCAACCCACATAATGTACGTTAGCAACTAACATAGTGTACGTTAGCAACTAACATAGTATACGTTAGCAACCCACATAGTGTACGTTAGCAACTAGCAACTCACATAGTGTACTTTAGCAACCCACATAGTGTACGTTAGCAACTAACATAGTGTACTTTAGCAACCCACATAGTGTACGTTAGCAACCCACATAGTGTACGTTAGCAACCCACATAGTGTACGTTAGCAACCCACATAGTGTACGTTAGCAACTAACATAGTGTACTTTAGCAACTAACATAGTGTACTTTAGCAACCCACATAGTGTACGTTAGCAACCCACATAGCGTACGTTAGCAGCTGGCATGGTGTACGTTAGCAACCCACATAGCGTACGTTAGCAGCTGGCATGGTGTACGTTAGCAGCTAACCACTGCTGATAGTGTGTTACATAGTTTTGCAGCATCATGACTAAAAGTTGCCTCTACACTTGATTTCTGTTGGATGTGGAATTTGAATCTCTCGCTCTTTTCTCTCTCTCTCTGTTCTGCCTTTTCTGCCACAGTTCCCCTTGTGGATGACGCAACACACTCTGAAGTGGGAGGGTGTGTGGCGTGAGCTGGGCTGTCTTGCCCGCAGTGCCTCCTTTGCGGTGCGAGAAGAAAGCGGACACACTCTCAAATCTGCCCTCTCCGTGAGTTACATCCAGAATTTCTCCCCCAAAAAACCTGTGGTTAACGTCAGAAACTTAACAGCAGCCTGTGCAGATGTTGGGACAAATTTGAACAAGTTTCATGCTTTGAACAACAAGCATGTGGTAAACATGCAAAGAAGTAGCAACGTTGTGTGTGTTATGACCTCTGTCTCCCTTTGTTCCCCCTGCAGCACACCATGGTGGTTGACACCAGGAACTCCCCCATCCTTCCCAGAAAAGGTGCCTTATTGCGAATCAACCAGGTGTGTGGATAGATCCAGATGTTTATTGTAGGTAGAGCTGGGCGATATGAACAAAAACATTATCACGATATTTTTTTGTCATATTGATCGATTTCGATAATTATCACGATATATTGTCATACTGTGTTTTTTTATGTTTTGTTTTTTTGGATTCTTATACAGACTGAATGAACAAGTTAAAATAATCAAACAATATTAAACAAATCATTTTCAACAAATTTCTACTTGAAGAGAACTGGGGCAAAAAAAATTGCAGCTGCCAAAGACCAGCTAAAGAGAGCTGTCAACACCTCACTTCCAGAGCGCTTTCTCGGTGCTTGTTGTTGCTAAGTTACGAACAGCGTCATCTGGTACTTTCACATTCGTATTTTATTAGTTTTTTCCCAGGCGGCATTTGTTGTCAAAGCGTCTGCCGTAACTATAAAGCGCTGCATTTTCATCGCCTTTTTCACTCACCGCGGCATTTTTTCTAAGGGCCGCGACATACTCAACGCTACGTGACGGGTGCGCTTGTGCTTAATCTTGAGGACTCCAACAGGTGGCAGTGTACACCATAAACCGTCCAGTCTGCCGTTAAGTGACGGAAGAAGTAGAAAGTGGCAGTGAGAGAAAACATTTCGCTGTGAAATGAGGAAGATGAAAAATTATTTGCATAATTTGCAAAAAAAAACGGCGAAACCGTTCAGCCGTGTTGATAGTAAACCACGATGCTGCGTCACGTGGCAAAACTTTAACATACAGCCGCCCCAATTTTTCAAGAGGTACTGCAACTCTCATAAATGTATGACGAGATGCTCAGTGGATGCGTCAAGAGAACGCTGAGAACGCTTGCAATGCCAGCCATGATGCGCGTGCGTAAGTGCTCTGAACGTTAAGTATATCTCGGCACGCGACCATTAATGTTTACCACGCGGCTTTTTCGTGTCTTATGGGCAAATTTGCATCATTGGGCGCGATTGGCTGTTGTGCTGGCGTTATGCCAAGCTACGTGATTGGCCAAAGATACAGTCTATCTCAATGCGCTGTCGCATAGTGGACAAACAAGTATGATCGAATTTTATAGCTTAGTTCATCATCGTTATCGTCATCACATTTTTCTCGATAAAATATCGAGATCGTTTTATCGCCCAGCACTACTTGTAGGGCTGGGAATATTCCTTCATTCATTATCTGAGCTGCTTAATTTAGAGCCTAACCAGGGGGACTGGGGGCGGGGGCCAGATTTGGACGAGTCAGAATTGATTGAGAAATATTTATGCATTTATTCATAATCCGAACCGCTTAATCCCAACCGGGGTCGCGGGGGGACCGGAGCATATGCCGGGAACTACGGGAGCAAGCAGGGGAACAACACAGGGCTCACACAATCACACTCTCATTCACACATTACTGGACCAATATAGCGTCGCCAAGTAACCTATATTACATGCTTTTGGACTGTGGGAGGAAACAGGAGCCCCTGGCGGAAACCCAAGCGAACGCGGGGAGAGCGTGCAAACGCCGCACAGAAACCACCCAGAGATCGAACCCAGGACCTTCTTGTTTCACAAGAAGATTTTTCACGATAATCGTTTTAAAATCGCATCACGGCCCTCTAAATTGTTAATGGTGAATCGTGAAGTGCCTAGAGATCCCCCCCCTCACCAGGGACTATGGGCACAAGGTGAGGACCAACACACCGCCGGGCACACACTCACACAAACGCCCGAATTCACACCAATAGGCCAATTCTGAGTCACCAGTCAACTAACAGCGCATACATCTGAACAGTGGGAGGAAACCGGAGAAACCCAAGCAAACACAAAGACAGACTTACCTCTCTGTGTGTGTTTGACAGGAACTGGCAGGTTACACCGGCGGCGACGCCAGCTTTCTGAAGGAAGATGTTGAGCTACAGATTAACCGGCCGTTCCTCTGGGGCTCTGTGAGTCGAGACTAGATTTAACTGAGCAGATTCTTATTAAAAGCTCTGAGTTGCCACATGTAGTGGCGACTGGAAATAAATATCCAACAGCTTATCAGCGGTGTGTGTGTGTGTTTAAGGTTCTCTCTGCCTCACTATGGGGAGGAATGACTTTTCCCATCGGGGGTCGACCAGTGTCTATAGCTGACAGGTAAACTCTAATCAAATTTGTAGTTATTTCTCTACAGTATTTTCCTAACAGTAAAATAATGTATCTTTAAAGAAAAGCTTCTTAACATGAAAAAGATTCATTGTTAAAAGAAAATGACTGAACCGTGGGCATGTAACGATGCATCGCAAATCGGTTAAAAATCAGTGCGAATGTATGATGTTTTAAACTGGCTGATGTGAAAAATTAATCCCTAGTTTTAGGAGTACTTAACAGTACTTTACTTAACAGAAAACTGGTGTAACATTGGATTTGATTTCACGACGTCAGTTCGACGTCAGACGTCACTGCGTATTAGATGTCGAAGGTCAGTTTTTGGTTTAGACGCAACGCGAGATGAAGAAGTGAATTTGAAATTGAGGACGCACCGCCCGCTGTTAAATCGGCAGTTTGGAAGCATTTGGCTGTCCGGTAATCACAAATGAAAAGCACAGGCAAGACAAAAACTGCGTGCAAACATTGATTTTTTTTTAAAACAAAATTTTATTTAAGTTCAGTTGCACTTTTAAGAAGAGGGCACATGTTTTGCACAGTTCAGAAAGGTAAATAAAGGAATATTTTGGGTCAATTTGTCTGTAGCTCATTCTGTTAAAAAATTGTGAGAAAATCGTATGGTGAACTCAGAATCGTGAATCGTATCGTGAGTTGAGTGTATCGTTACATCCCTCCTGAACTATGATATAATTTAAAGAGTAAATACAAGTAAAGAAGGACTGAATATTTTTGAAAGTTCAGTGGTTTAGAAGTTTTGACGCTTGTGCTTGTTAGAGTTCATACGTGGTTAATGTCAGAATAATCCAGTCCCTCCAGGATATCGCTGGCTTTTTTTGAGACTGATTTTGTGGCAGCTTTTCTAAAAAATTGCGCTGAAAGTTGTGGTGTTTTTATGTATTTCTTTGCTATAAAGTTGCGTCAAACTTGCAGAAAAAATTGCAATTTTTGCCATTTATAATGATTCTTTAGCAATGAATTAAAATGAAGGGAACAAAACTACTATTATTTTTATTAACCATTAATCATTTACTTATTTTCGAAGGTAAATGTGAGGCGTTTTTATCACACACAACTCCTTCGTCTTCCAAATATAACAAGGAAGTGAGTTCGATGACGTGCGGCTCAACGTGGTGCGTGAAACGACAATGATTGGTCAAAAATTGGTCAAAATTGCACGGTAGTAATGAATTAGCGGGGATTTCCTGAATTTGCATTAATAGTTGCGATCGCAACATCACAAAATCCCGGAGGGTCTAATAATCGCCTTCAGAGCCTCTTGGATGCCATAACAAGCCATATATTGCACGATTTTCTCTCTGTTCTTCCTTCAGGTTCTACTTGGGAGGCCCAACCAGCGTACGAGGGTTTGGCATGTACAGTATTGGTCCTCAGAGTGAAGGTAAGCTCTAATACTTACACAAAGATCTCCACAGTGAACTGTACAATGTTAAATTGCTTTAAACTGTTGAAGCAGAAGGACACTTTGTTTTATATGTTCAGGACGGTGTGGTGGTTTGATGCTTTTTCAGCTATTTTTTTCTTCATGAGCTGAAATCGGAAGCAGAAAAGATTTCTTTATCCTGAGGGAAATTATGATTTGTTGCAACTGCTTGTAGAGTTAAAGGACGCAACATGAATTAAATGAAATATAAAAAACTTGTTTAAAAATGGAACAGTTAAAAACCACAATGGCTCTGTCCGGGCTACAAAACAGCGCTTGTCTCATGCAAAGTTACATGAGAACTGACGCATGAAAGAACATGACCCATGCATGAAACAAGAATTTAAAAAATGACATCCAACAAAAACAAGCATTTGTGCAATGATCAGCTCAGAAAAACCTCTGAAAAAAAGTTCAAATTCTGCAAGTTTTATTTTAGACATTTATTTAAAAACAGTATTAAGTTGTACGTTAATATGTAAGCATTATGAACTTGGTTTGGAAGTTGAAAGAGTTTACATATTTAAACACACAAGTTCATCATTCTTACATATTTATTGAAAAATGATAAAGTGCAAGTTAGAAATGTAAAAAATATTTAAGTGTAGTATTAAATGTTTAAAATATGACAATCTTTCAACGGTTAATAGTATATAATAATGAGTGCTTTTACCAAAGCTTTTATTACATTTTCCCCTGAGTCCACTCTGATACAGCCTAGCTCTCCGACGTCGTCTTTTTGCTCTTTGCACTGAGCCAAGCTTAGGTTCAAGTCTCTTTATTTTGACTCGTGTCCTGCGCCCGCATTGGCTGTTCTTCTTCGTTTCATACTGCTCAAATGTAGCACCTGTTAATCTTTGATCAAACGTGGAGTTGATTAAATGTGTCCAGTCAAGTGCTTTTTGTTGGCGACGTAAAAAAGCTTAAAAAATCCCGTAATATGAACAAGGCTTTCAGAATTAAGGTGCGACGTTGGGGCACTTCCTTCGTCTCTCTATCCCTGATTTTAATGCACAGGCTCTGTAATAAAGGTTAACCTGATGTAGTGTCTGTCTGTCTGTCTCTTCTCTTGATCAGGTGACTACCTGGGTGGAGATGCGTACTGGGCTGGGGGGCTCCACCTCTACACCCCGCTCCCGTTCCGCTCCACACGCGGAGGTCTAGCCGATCTTTTCAGGACACACTTCTTCCTAAATGCTGGAAACCTCTGCAACCTCAACTATGGTCAGTATCACAGTAAACGAAGGTCATGACTGTGAAAGGAGGACTCAGAAAGCTGACTGTGACCAGCTGTGAGCCAGAGCTAGTGCTTTTCTTTATTTTCGATTAGAGGTAGATTATATTTAGTCTGAGTGTCTGTTGTGGAGTTTTTGAAATTCAATTACAGTTACGATGTTATTAGCAAACAAAGAAGCAGCCGCGGTTTTCAGACCTAAGTCATTTGCTCTCAAAGAGAAATAGTAATCTTAAAGTCCAAACTAGAGTCATTTGGGAGAAAACAAATCAGAGAGAAATCACAGTCCAAAAACCATAACAGGGATCAGAAAAGGACAACAAGAAAGTTCAAATAACAGGCTATAAATTAAGAGTGATTTATTTGTCATTGTGAACACAGCACAACACACAGTGCACCCACCACAAGCAAATGTGACCTCTGCGTTTGACCCATCCGTGGAGGAGCATTGGGCAGCTTTTTTGGCTGCACCCAGGGAGCAGTGCTAGAGGACCTTGCCTTGCTAACGAGTACCTCAGTGGTACCTTTACGGGTTCAGGACTTGATCCTCCGATCACAGGGCCAACTCCCTAACCGTTACACTCCCAACTGCCCCAGTGCTTTCAACATCAGATTTTCTTCTCTAAAAACTAGAATGATGTATCTCTTGTTTGTCCGGCTTGGCCGGCTTCTTTGTGCAGGCGAGGGTCCGCAGGCACATCTGGAGAAGTTAGCAGAATGCATCCGCTGGTCCTACGGTGCAGGAATCATACTTCGGCTGGGAAACATCGCAAGACTGGAACTCAATTACTGCATTCCAATGGGTGTCCAAAGTGGAGACAGGTGAGAAAGCACATGCGCATTCAGGGCAGCCCGTGCTTATGAAATGTGGAAATGACTTTTCAGTAGAGATCCACAGCAGTTTCTGTATATTCAGTTTGATTTTGGCATATCCCCAAGCTTATGCATATGCTGTGAAAAGGCTCTGTAATAAACACTCATATGTTAAGTAAATATGATAAATAGCTGGTCAGGAGTCTATTCATAAAATTCAAACGTATTTGATAAACCACAGTTTGTCTTAACTCAAATTGTGAGGCCAAAATGTAGAGCCAGACGCCACAAAATCTGCAGATCAGAATCAACATGCTGAGAGTAAAATTTAATCAGCCGTTTAAAAGCTGATAAGAATGTTTTTTGCACATATGATGGTACCTGTTTGTGTTATGAAGCACGTAAAAATAAAATATGCATTAATGAAATCAAAATCCATTGCTTTCTTTCCCGCTGAAGGATATGCGACGGTGTGCAGTTTGGAGCGGGAATCCGTTTCCTGTGACGTTATCAGCTGCTGTTCTGAATCTGAAGCCTGACGTTTACGGACAGGAGACGAATTGCGTGTTATGTGTTAGAATGTGAGACACTACATGAAGAATTCCCTCCCTGCATGCACTCCGAGGGTCTCCAACATGGGCCATAAGACTCCATCTTTATTCTCCACCTTTTTTTGTTGCGTACCTCTCCAACTAATGTGTAATTACTGGCGTTACGTCCAGTCTCTGCATATGTCGAGGGCTGTGTGTACAAGTCAAGCACTTGTGTTGAAGGATTGTTTGGAAACACAGACCTTTCTCAGCACGGTTTAGTTTTATTTTCCACAATTTTTGGGAGATATCAGCCTATTACATTTTTGACAAATGCACCTTTTTACATCCAGTGATTGTGTGAAACTCACCTTTTGAACTAAAGTCTAGGAAAGTCTCCCTGTGCTTTTACAGGAGAGGCTTGTTGTCATTTAATATCATGAGAAGTAGAATCACTTTTTCCGTTTTGTCATTGAAGAGCTTAGTTGTTTGAATCCCATATTCGACTCCTCTCATGCCAAACACAATAAGTAAATCGAGGAATTCACTGACTGCACTGAATCAGTCCAGACTTGACGTCTTTTCCTCCGTAGCCTTTGTGTGATGGGATTCAGTGGAGACACACCAGCAGTGCTCTTACTGTAAGTCTTCTTTTTAATGTCATACCTGTTACGTTGTGTTACGCACAGCAATAAAAAAAACTTTGTTCCCTGATCTTGACCATGTGCAGTTTATTTACATTCACTTTGATTATTAATATGAATTGGTTAATGTGAGTTTGAACAGTTATACCTTATTAAAGTCTAAATAAATTAATATCACCGGCAAAGAGCAAAGTGTGCTTATAAGCCTGCCTTATTGTCCAAACTCTTTACTCTATCCCCTTAAGAGCTTGCTCTCTGCCAACTAATACATGAAGCCTTGCAGGATGCCATAAAAAGCAATTCAGTCAAACAAGTGCAAGTATCAATTATTGATACCTTTGCTTTCATGCATGCCCATAAAACACAAGGCCAAGGACAGACTGATATGAAAAGGCAAAAAATGGTCATGTACACTGCCCTCCGAAAGTTTGGAAACGCCCCTGGCAAAGTGGGGTTTTGGACAGTATTGCCATGAATCCTTTTTAATTTGTGATAATGTTGCACTGATAAGGGACAACACAAACTACGAAAACATATTTTATTACATAAACCGTTTATTAAACAGTTTATACATAGAAAATAATTAAATTTTGGATTCATCAAAATATCCACCATTAGCAGCTATTACAGCTCTGCATAATCTGGTCATCCGAGCTGTCGATGAACCGATCAACTGTTGAAGCTATTAAGGTGTGCTGACCCAAAAATCTTTTAAAAACCTGGGCCGAGTTTAAACCAGTAACCAGACATCACAGCTGGCAAAGGGGCATGTCTGATATTGACATGTATATACTGCCATTATTATGTAATCAAAATAAAAATTATTATTGCTGGTAGCCAAAGATAATGTGAAGTTACTTTAATGTATTTGCTCCAAAAAATGATGAGGATTTATGCTGATATCGTCCAAAACCCTACTTTGCCAGGGGCGTTTCCAAACTTTTGGAGGGCAGTGTAAATGAAAAAGTATTGAGTACTTTTAAGAAGAATGTTGTTTCCCTGAAACATCTGGTTTTTTTCTGTGACCTGAGTTAACCTGTGCAGTCCAGTTTGGGGCAGTTTCGGCAAAAGTAGGGTAGAATGATATTTGATTTAATGCTGGTTGCTGAGAGACTGAACAGGTGAACTTACCAACGCAAACAGTGAAAATGTCGCTGATGTCTCCAAAGTGTGTAGCAGTAGTATTGATAGTAGTAGCAGAAATAGGTGTAATAGCTAACAGCAGTAGTAGCGATATTAAGAGTAGTCGTAGTATTAATATCAAAAGTAGTAATAGTCGCAGTAGTAGTAGTAGTATTTGTTGTAGCAATGATGAGTAAAAAAAATTGTATTAATCGTAGCAGCAGTAGCAATTGTATAACTTAATAATAACATGATAATTACATTTTATTTAATTTTAGTAGTAGTAGAAATAGTAAAAACTATAGTAGTGATGGTAGGAGAAGTAATGAGGTGAACAGGAGTAATAGTGTTAATAGTAGTGGTAGCAATAGTACTAGCAATAATAGAGTTAGTAGAAACAGTCGCTGTAGTAGTAATAGTAGTAGCAGGGATAGTAGCAACTGACAAATAATCACTTACTATAGTAACAGTAGTTAGTAATAACAGCAGTAGCAGTAATAATGGTGGTAGTAGTATTAGGGATAGTAGTTGTGATAGTCTAGTAGTAATAATTGTACTAATAATATTATTGTTAGTAGTGATAGTAGTAGTAGTACTAGTACTAGTTGTAATAGTAGTACTAGTAGCAGTGGCTTAATCATTATCACTGTAGTTTCAGTTATAGTCGAGGTAAACTTTATTATAGTATACAGAGAGACAAGATGGGGTCTTTTTTACAGTACAAAGAACAAATAAGGCACATAGAGTATATAAATTGACTTTAAAATATAAAACTCTAAACTAGAAGTAGAAAGAGAGACTGTGCAATTAAGTTATATCCGATATTCCAACTACAACTGTCTTTTTGCATTGAATGTGCATAAGATCTGCAGCAGTTTAATATGAAATTTCTAAATAGACAATCTATTAAAAAATAACAGTGACTTTATAAAGTTGACTATGTGAGGACTTCAAAAATATGTGCAAACAGAAGTCAAGTGGAGAAACTACAATAATATGTACAAATAATGTTCAGTGTAATTGTTTAGAAAAGTAACAGTACTGTTTCAAATTTTTCATTCCATGTTATGGATAGACAATGCCACACACACACCCATCCACACACACACTTTTAAGGATATGATCATGATGGGGACTTATCATGTCCCCACAATGACACGGGTCCCCACCTTATTGGTGTGCTAACAGACCAAAGTCCCCATATTTGGAGGATCACAAACACACATACACACTTTTAAGGATACGAGCATAATGGGGACTCATTACATTTTAAAAAGGACAGGGCTTATGCTTGAAGAAATGGGTATGTTGCAGTGACTAACTTTGTGGAGACTCAGTTTTACGTCCCGACAATGACACATGTCCCCACCTTGTTGGTGTGCAAACAGTTCAGAGTCCCCATATTGTTACGTTTACAAACTCTTTCTCTCTCTCTCTCTCTCTCTCTCTCTCTCACACACACACACACACACACACAACGTTGTAAGGATACAAGCATAATGGGAACTTTTTGATTTTAAAAGGAGAGACTAAGCTTGAAAAAACAGCTATGTTGCAGTGATTTACTTTGTTGGTATTTGGTTTTACGTCCCCACAATGACACAGGTCCCCACATTGTGTAAACAGATCCCCAGACCCCCAAGTCCCCATACTGATAGGTTTACAAACACACACACACACACACACACACACATATTGTAGTGAGGACCCCCATTGACTTCTATATTACTATATCTAAATAATACTACACCTAACCCTAAACATAACCTCAGTAACCAAGAGCAAATCTTTCTACACTTTTAGCTTTGCAAATAAACTTGTAATTTTTTTTTTTGTAAAAGCAGTTTAAAGAAGTGAGGACCACTAAAAAGTCCTCACTTCCCAAAAATGTCCTCATTCTGCTGGTTAAAAACTCATTTTGGTTCTCACTAAGTAGCAAGTACAAGAACACACACACACACACACACACACACACACACACTCTCTCTCTCCAGTTGCTCCGCTTCTCACCCCTGAGGCGCGTTCACGAGCGGCTTATCAAGCGCTGAGCAGCGGCGGCGCGCACGTACAGCTACGTGATACGTCACATAAACACACACACACACACACACACACCCCACATCACACACACACACACACACACACACACACAGAGACGCTGTGAAGCAGGTGTGCGTCGCCGTGCGAGTCGCATGTCTCCAGTCCGGCGCACTTTAAATCGCTGCTTGGTTTCTGCAGGTTTTCGCCATGTTGTGGACGGCGGTCAGGAGATTCTCCACGAGCTCCGTGAGTACGCGCGAACGAACGCAGCCTCACGAACACACGTCTTCACCCGCGGTCAGGAATGAATGGAGAGCTCGAGCCGCGATTAAAAATACACGAATAAATAAACAAATGAATGAGTGGAAGAATGAATGAGTGAATTGTGAAAAGCCGTAATTCAAGCTTTTAGTAGCCGCGTTGCGCGAGAGCCGCTTTGTGGCTGCAAATAGTTGTCGCTCAGCTCGCGCTGCACCGTGCAAGAGCGGGTTATTAATATTATTTATATAGACAACAAGCACATGCACAATTTTTCCATTATTACGCTTAATTGTTAGTAAAATCGTGATGGTCTCAGCGCCACGTTGTCACCCGGTCCCTTTATAAATCCGGTAGAAAGCGGGGCGACGAGTTGCATCAGCAGGGCGAGCAAATCTCAGGCCATCTCGGGTTACTCACAGCAGCAGGGCAAAAAGCAGGCACTAGTGTTGAAGTAGTTTGTCTTAGCAGCCAGATACCTTAATAATAGTGAATATTATCAAATAAAAACACTTAAAAAACCTTTGTTTAAACATGCAATAATATAGTAATGATAATATAATAATAATAAGAAGAAGAAGAAGAAGAAGAAGAAGAAGTAATAATAACTGTTGAGCCGTCCCTTGTCCCCTTCGTTATATTTTGCAGATAAAATGAGAAACCTGCTACAGTTTTTATTGCAACATGCATGTAAATGCTTAACTGCTGCTGCAATACTTGCATGTCATTGAAAACTGCATGTAACTGAATTGCACATTTTCTTTTTCTACCACTAGCTAAGAATTAATATTTTATAGTCTAATTACATATGCATGTTCTATGTGCGTTTTAGTTTTTTTGTATTCTGTAAAAACTGGAGCCACACCGTCTTATCTCCTTGTATACGTAAAGTTTTCTTTGACTTTGAGTTTGATACTGTTCCTAAACATTAATAAAAATCATAGAAGGTCTGGCTCTTTGGAAGCAGAATTACAGTTTAAATAGACGGTAATCGGAATACATTTACATTGTTAAAAATTTCTGAATTCCATTCATTACCAGAAGCCCTTCAGAAGGCGCACCAACCACGTCCACATAACGTAAGCCAGAGCTGGAGCCAGCGCAACAGAGCCAGGGCGGAAACGCATTTCTGTCTCGGAAATTCAGACAACACTTCACATTAAAAGACGAAAGAGGGCGGAATATGAAGGATTGTATGCCACATTCATACAGTTGTAAAAGTTGTAATCCAAAGTATTCAGAATTTGTTACAAATAACAAACTTGTTATTTAGGGCATGTATTCTGTAGTGGAATACATTTTAAAAGTTAATAAAATACTGATAACAGAGTTGCAGGTCATTTCTCTATTATTTTTTTACAGCAAACGTCCTGTATTTGATATTTACAGTACAATGCTTGGAATTACAAGATACAGCATGTATCTTAAAAGTAAAATTATTATTTTTAAAAATTGCTGTCATTTTTACTGTGTCGTGCTGTTTTCCCTTCTGCAATTTTTTGTCTTTTGGTAAATGCAGTACTTCTGAAAATGAAAAGAAATGAAAAAACTTATTTGTAAACAGAACTTATTTTTCTGCTGTTTAGAATGCAGTTAACAGTTCACCTTTACAGCCTACAAAGATTTAAAAAGGAAACAAATAAAATAACACTAATCTGACACCCAGAATGCTTTAGTTTTGTAGTATGTTACTGTACTTGCAAAGAAATGACTTTAAAACACAGGCTTTCTATAGATATACAGCTATTATATATTAAAGTACAGTGTTTTATTGTAAAATGTAAAGTACTGTGTTAGGAAAATACAATAACATACTGTAGAGAAATACCTGTCAGTTTACAGCAGGTGGTTAAAGTGACATGTCAGTGTGAAATTATTGACATTCACCCACAGCATTACACACATTTCTGCATATCTAGCGCCGGTCTGTTTATTTAGTGTCCCGTTTCATTTTAACAGGCGGTTTTATTGTAATCTTGGCACCTCTTGAGTTATCTTTGTTAAACAGACTCTCTCTCCATCTGTTCTGGAGAGGCGTTGTGCAGCAGCTCAGCTCTTATCCTCTGCCACACATCAAGTAAAAGAAACTTTTCCACTTGAGTCAGGAGTAATGACGGTCATAAAGCAATCTGATGCCTCTATCATATTCTGCATGATGAAATTTCATTGTGGCAAAAGGCAATATGCTGTTTTTACAGGTTGCATGAAACTTGATATGAGTGTAATTACATTTACAATGTTACAGATTCATGAGCTTGTTATGACACATGGTAGTTATCACGTGGTTACAAATTTCACTTTGCTTATATTGTTATTATTGTAATTGTTATATAAAGTGTCAGATAGATGTAGGAAGTTGATTGATAGATGTTGGGTTTATATAATGACAACACTAGGGGTGTGCAAAAAATTTAATCTCAGTACGATTCTTTCTCTGACGATTCAAATTCAGTTCCTGCATTCCAAAAAATTGATGGTGCAATGTGGAAATCTGCCCAGATAGACCTGTTTTGCGTGAGCATGAAGGAAGTGCAGTCAGTGTGCATACATATGATTTACATTTAGTAAACTACGTTTGATTCAGTGTGATTGTGTTATGTTGTGTGGGGTAAAATTTTGGATTTTTTGTTTTTAGTGTTTTGAAACAGTGGAAGGTCTGTACTGTACTGTTGTGAATAAATTTGGCTGAAAAACTTACCCTTTCCATCCTAAAAACGTGACTTTCTTGAGGTGAGGAATTCAATTCCAGCAGAATGTTAAAAGTTTCTGTTTTGACCGCTCTACTTCAATATTTACGGTAAATCCACTGGTTGACTAGCGTGAAGATATTTCTCCGGAATCCATCTTCGTCTCCCGAGTTCAGTTAACCTAACGCAGGTAGGCTATCCGTGTGGCTATGAATGCAGCGTAGGCTACCGTAAATGCAAACGTAGCCGTTACCGCACCAAGCGTTTTGAAAATTTGAGAGAAGCGACTGGTTTTGCCATAGAGGGTCACATATATGTATTGAATCGTGAATCGTTTATGAATCGTGAATCAATTTTGAATCGAATTGTGTGCCCAAGAATTGGAATTGAATCATGATATTTTCTAAATCGTTAACAGTACATTTAATCACATTTTATTTTAATGTTCATGTAATTGAGTGTCATGCAGCTTGTAAAATTATCTTATTTAGCCTTTTTGCTGGAATGAAATATCACCAAAAATGACAAACTACAGGAACAATTCACTGTTGTATTTTTACAAGTCGTTTAAGTGTGGAATCTTGAACTTGGTCGAACGAGGTTGTAAGCTCTTCTTTTCCCAGTGGAATTTCTGTGTGCTCTGGGCTGTTCTTCTTGTCTGGTCCTGCTTTATTTTCTGACGTGAAAGTGATCTGTCTCCTGCTCCTTTCCTACAGACCTACTACCAAAATAAGCTGAAGGTGGCTCTGATTGGCCAGAGCCTGTTTGGACAGGAAGTTTACACCAATCTGCGGAAGCAGGGCCACAAGGTGGTGGGCGTCTTCACCGTTCCAGATAAAGATGGAAAGGCGGACCCTCTGGGTGAGTGGCGGAAAGCAGGAGGGGACTTTGGGGTCAGATGGGGGACGGTAAGAAACCCAACACATGGTCAGTTTCAAGATTCAAGATCCTTTATTTGACACATACAACAGCAGAAGTTAAGGAAATCTTACAAGAAACGTAAACGATGTTTACAGCATTTAGCAGACGCTCTTATCCAGAGCGACTTCCATTTGCCTAATTACAGGGACAGTTTCCCAGAGAGCGACTTGGGGTCAGGGGACTTGTTCAGGGACCCAACGATGGTAGTGCTGGAGGTAGGATTTGAACTCACAACCTCTCGTCGTAGAGGGGAGTATTCTAACTTTTAACTAGTACTAAAGCTGGACAAATACAATAAAAAATAATGAAAATGTTTTATTAATTATTAATAGGTAAATAATAATTTTCAAAACTGTGTTAAAAAGCACAAGAAAGTCTGGGTTTTGGAAGCAAAATAAGAACAAATTGGAGGTCTGACTCAAGAATTTTGACATAGTATTGTATATCTGACCCTCCGGCATTTCGGAATGTTGCGATTGCAACTTTTAACGCAAATTCAGCCACCCCCCGCAAATTCATTACGACCAATTAGCACAACTTTCCCACAATCTTTGACGAATCGGCGTCGTTCTCGCAAAACGTTGAACCACACATCAGCAAACTCACTTCCTTGTTGCGTTTAGACGATGCTGGAAGCGTGTGATGAAAACGCTTCACATTTACCCCCAAAAATAACAATGTTTAATGGTTAATAAAAGAAATCGTTGCTTTGTTGCCTTCTTTTTAATTAATTGTTAAAGAATCATTATAAAGCGGGACTTGCTCCTGCAACGTTTTTGCAACAAAACGCCTAAAAACACTGCCACTTTCATGGCATTTATTATTATTTTTTTTAAAAGCTGCCACAAAATCAGCCATTTTAAAATGTAAAAAGGCGGGTGTGTGTGTGTGTGTGTGTGCGTGCATACGTGTGAGTGTGTAAATGGGTGTTTCCTCACTCTTGTGTGAGAAGGGGGTTGGGGTGATCAGTGTGGTTAAAGGCGTTTGACCAGCTGCTCCTGTATAATGACCTCATTGTTTTAAAGGGACAAGAAACCCCCTGAGGTGTTATTTTGTGTTGTTTAGTGACACACACACACACACACACACACACACACGTCTTGCCTGGGTGTAAAAACAATGGGCCCCCTTCACTTCAAGTTTTTCTCTTCAAATTTTTTAAGATTCTTTATTTGTCACATGCAAATTATACAGGTACAACATGCAGTGAAATGTATCCTGATGCGCTCCTTACTGTGCAATTTAGACAAATTTAGAAAAAAAAAGTTAGAATAAAATAAAATAAAATAGTTACAGTAAAATTTATTCCTACGAAGATGAAGACATTTAAATAGTAGGGAGTAGTAGTATTCCAGCAGAATGTTAAAAGTTTCTGTGTTGATCGCTCTACTTCAATATTTACGGTAAATCCACTGGTTGACTAGCGTGAAGATATTTCTCCGGAATCCATCTTCGTCTCCCGAGTTCAGTTAACCTAACGCAGGTAGGCTATCCGTGTGGCTGTGAATGCAGCGTAGGCTAGCGTAAATACAAACGTAGCCGCGACCGCACCAAGCGTCTGTGAGTGCTACGGCGATAGTCAACTTCAAAGGCAGATTTCTCCGTTTCTCACTTGGCGTGACAGGAGAAACCCGACTCCTTTGAATGTTGATATCTCAGTCATATGTCGTCCCATTCATTCCATATAGGTATTGTTCTGAAGCTTGATTTATGCCCTTTCATGAAAACATAATAACTCAATTTTGAAAATTTGCAACAAGCGACCGGTTTTGCCGTGGAGGGTCACATTTGGTTTTGGTGCGCTGTGTGCTGTGGTGTGTTCACAATGACAAATAATCACTCACTTTCACTAATATGCCTTGCTCTGCACATTTATAGCTTAACTGTAACATCTCGTATTAACAGTAGGAGTTGATCAAAACTAGACAGTTGTCTGAGTAAAGTCTGCAGTGGAACTCAAGAGAGATTTCTGACTTTTATGTTTATTCTGTGTGGGTGACGGTGATGGTGACGGTGACGGTGCCAGCGCGGCCCGCCAGTGAATGAAGTGATTGTTGTGAGTTCACTGGAGTAGAAGAGCGTCTGATGCTCATGGGGAATGTGCTCGGCTCGCCCTCAGATCTCCACACGCCGAGTTCGAGGCTCTCACACGCTCGCAACACGCTGCCGTTGGAGGATATAGGCGACTGTGCGATGACCTGCGTTAGTGTGAACGTCGGAAAGTTCAGAATCCCTTCCTTCTAGGGCTGGGCGATATGGCATAAAAATAATATCGCGATATTTTTAAGCTATATCACGATACACGATATATATCTCAACACCTTGAAATTTCCTCCAAATCACTGTAAAAATGATGAATTCGGCCCTATATTGCATAAAATGACACCAATATAATGAATTTAGCCAAAGTT
>JAVGVS010000349.1:325004-349182 GCA_032718565.1 Distichodus sexfasciatus | reverse complement strand
GCTCTTGTTTTGGCACTGATGTGACGCCTTACTTTTCCCCTGTCGTTGCCATGTTGTTTGTGAATCTGCTACAGGGTTTGGGTGCGCCGCGCTAATTTACCCGTGTAGAATGATGCGTCGCATTAGTTCCGTTTTTGGCGCCCGCGTGTAAAATAAACTGAACTGTAAAATGAACTGTAAATTCGAATTAATCGATAAAATCGATATATCGCCCACCTCTATATATACGTGTATATGTGACTCTGCACGGTAAAACCAGTCGCTTGTTGCAAATGTTCAAAATTATGTTTTCATAAATTATGTTTGCATAAATCAAGCTTCAAAACGATACCTATATGGAATGAATGGGACGACATATGTCTGAGATATCAACATTCAAAGGAGTCGGGTTTCTCCTGTCACGCCAAGTGAGAAACGGAGAAATCTGCCTTTGAAGTTGACTATCGCCGTAGCACTCACAGACGCTTGGTGCGGTCGCGGCTACGTTTGCATTTACGGTAGCCTACGCTGCATTCACAGCCACACGGATAGCCTACCTGCGTTAGGTTAACTGAACTCGGGAGACGAAGATGGATTCCGGAGAAATATCTTCACGCTAGTCAACCAGTGGATTTACCGTAAATATTGAAGTAGAGCGGTCAAAACAGAAACTTTTAACATTCTGCTGGAATTGAATTCCTCACCTCAAGAAAGTCACGTTTTTAGGATGGAAAGGGTAAGTTTTTCAGCCAAATTTATTCACAACAGTACAGTATAGACCTTCCACTGTTTCAAAACACTAAAAACAAAGAATCCAAAATTTTACCCCACGCAACATAAACGCTCGTTTTTCTCGGAAACCTCCGTTGCAACAAGCGACCGGTGTCTCCGGCCCAGATCTGGGGCAATAGTGGTAATGGTGGTGGCCTTGTGGTTACGATACTGACCTCTGGACCAGAAGGTTGTGGGTTCGAATCCCTACCTCTAACACTACCATCATTGGGTCCCATCATCAGCAAGACATTTAACCCCTTAAGCTGTCTCGGAAATGAGGAAAGCGTGAGTCGCTCTGGATAACACCGTCTTCTCAATGCTGTAAATGAACATTTCTCTCGTAGGGATGTGGAAGGAGTGCTGAGCAGAGCGAACGACACCGAGTTCGGGCTGGCCTCGGGCGTGTTCACCCGGGACATCGGCAAGGCGATGTACGTGAGCGAGAGGCTGGAGGCGGGAACCGTCTTCATCAACACTTACAACAAGACCGACGTGGCCGCTCCGTTCGGAGGATTCAAGCAGTCCGGCTTCGGGAAGGACCTCGGTGAGATAAACGAAGCCAACCCAGGCTCGTGTATCGTCTCGCGAACGCCGCGTCGCGCCCCCAGTGTGTGCTAAAAGATGTTGTGTGATCTTGTTTTTTGCTGTGCTGGTGTAGGTGAGGAAGCCCTTCACGAGTATCTCCGGACCAAAGCCGTAACGGTGGAGTACTGAGAAGACGAATAACGTGTGTAAGTTCTCAGTCGTGCTAGACGTGAAGTCGGAAAAAATCCACCGGACCTCTTTTGAGGTTCTTGAAGGCGTTTCGCCCTCTCGTCCGAAAGGCTTCTTCAGATCTGCATAAGCCTTTCGGACGAGAGGGCGAAACGTCTTCAAGGAACGTTAAGGGAAAGTCTCGTTGCTTTCGACTCCCGTTTTCAAGCCTGAGACGACACCTCCCCCCCACCGCAAAAATCCCAACTGCTGGAATCGTGAATGGCGCCGGGCCGGAGACGGAGCTGCAAGACTTTTGGTAAACCGCTCAAATCCGGGGAAGTAGGGGGGAAAGCTGGAACCATCTCCACCCCCTCACTGCAACTCAACTATTGTGCCTACGTTTTTGTATCTGTTTATTTTTGGGAGAAACAAGCAGGAAAAACCCACTTTTTCCACACCTGGAAAAGCACGCGCTCGGTTCTTACATTTAAGGCCCTGTCCACACACCCCCAAAATGAACGTCTTGGGATAATTTGGGCAAACGAACCTCTTCTGCAAACTCAGAACGCTATATTTTTTTTAACGTTTACAGCATTTACCAGGGCCGTGCGATATGAGCAAAGTCTCATACCTCGATAACGATTTTCCGGAAATTCGGTGGAACTTTCATAAGCAAAAATCGCTCGTATGGAACGCCAAAAGGGGCCAAAATCTGCCTATATTAAAACAGACATTTTTTAAACCTTTTATTAGTTTAAATATGCAGTTTTTGCAGCACTCTAATAAACAAAAACGTTTTATGGTGTTCGAAAAGCAGCGCTTCAGTGACTTGTGGTGAAACCTTACGGCCTTTTTTTTCAGCGCTCTATCTAGTACGGTGCCTTTTAGGCGATTTGCGGCATCTTTGGCGTTCCGTAGATCCGAGTGCGTGCTGAGTGTTGGAGTGGGTGTGTAGGGAGTGGAACGGTCACAGACACCAGATTTTGTTTTTGCGAAAGTTCCACGGCGTGCTTGGAATTAAGGCACAAATATGACGCCACAATATTCTCTGCGTCTACATCCGTGTGGTGCCGCGGTAACTACTGCAAACGCGTGAAGAAATATTGCCGTAAACAGAGGTTTTTGCCAAACCACGAAACGCGTGAGTAAATAAAGGTTTTAATTTCGTCATATCGCACAGCCCTAGCCACGTTCATTTCCTGAGTTAATTTAAGGGTCTCCCTCAGGGGTGGGGGTCAGACACTTTTCTGTGTGCATATGGTCAAATTAAAGTGCAGCGTTTCTAGCAGACTAGTCACGTGTACAGTGGGGAAGACACGTTGATACTCGTTCTCAAAATGCTTTCACTGTTGATTCAGAACGAAATAGGCGACGAAAGTGCAGTTTCATTATACTGTCCACCGTAAACATTCATTATCTGAACCGCTTAACGTAGGGATGCGCAATAACATCGGAATCGTATCGGAATTGGCCGATAATTGCATTTACAGCATTTAGCAGACGCTCTTATCCAGAGCGACTTACATTTCCTAATTTCAGGGACAGTTCCCCTGAGAGCAACTTGGGGTTAAGGGTCTTGCTCAGGGACCCAACGTTGGTAATGCCAGAGGTCGGATTCGAACCCACAACCTCTTGGTCCCAAGGCGAGTGTCCTGCCACTAGGCCAGCAACACCCCCACATCACACCCCCACATCCACATCAGACCGATGCTTCGATGTGCCCGATATTTTCACCCGATATTTTATGAAACATTTATTGTACGATGAAAATGTAGCGCTTGTCCCAGGCATGTCCAAAGACCGAGGTGGGATTTTATACGTCTCCCGCCTTCTGTCTTAAAATGCATGCTGTTACTTTGTGCCAAAATTCTGAGCACGCAGTGGAACGTTCACCAGCAAAATCTCTTACACACCCAACTCTTTCTGCACTTGTTAAACTAGCTAAATTGCGTGTTTGTCTCATTTAGCGGACGTGAGGTCGCACGTGGGCTGTGTTCCGAGCCGCGTACTGCCACACTTAATAGTATGGTAGGTAAGACGCTCTAATCATACTTTTCTATGTGGTAGTACGCATCTCAGGAAATAGCCAGGGTTGTAGCTTAACGGCTTTCTACGCACTAGGTAGTGCACATGGAGAGTCACACGCGCCCTATTTGACTTGGTACACCACATAGGGCGGGAAGTGACTTTTTCTTACAACGTTGTGCGCTACGCTGGAAATGCTCCGCCCTCGCTCCGCTCTGCTTTCACGCTCGCTCGACTTGGCGCTGTGTTAGAAAAAAAATCTGAGTGTGCAGTGGAACTTTGGCGAATTAAAAATTTTATCGGCAGATATAAGCGTGAAACATCGGCTATCGGCATCGGCCAGTAATTCCCATATCGTGCGTCCCTAGTACACTGCTTCTTGTTGTGATTCAGAGTGAACATGAATGGTATTTTATACTCATAACGCATGAACTGATCAACCGAGACTCACGTTAGGTCCGCGATATACGTAACGCTACGTGGCGCTGCTGCTTGCGTGCGTACTTCTTGTTAATCTCGAGGATTCCAGCAGGTGGCAGTGTACGCTATAAAAGCGTCCAGTCTGCCGTGAAGGGACGGAAGACGTAGAAGGCGGCGGTGCAGGAAAACATTGGCCGGTTTTGCTGTGAAATGAGGGAAGAAAGATGTTGAAGATAAAAACGATTAGCATTCGGATGTTTCCCTAGTAAACAACGATGCTCACGTCACGAACCACAACTTGAACACACTGCCACGCCAATTTTCGCTCGTCGATTTCCGACGACACGCTCGGCGGACGCGTCAAAAGAAAGCCGAAAACGCGTGGCAGCTACGACGCTGGCGCGTAAGCGTTCCGAGTGTTAAGTTTATCCCAGTCCTTAGTGTCGGGTGTGGACAGGGCCTAAAATAAGATCAAATAAGATGTTTTATATTTTAGAAATCCTTGCTGTACTGGTACATCAACGTTATGTTTTTTAACGGGTCACACCACTCAGACACATCACATCCGACGCTAGTATACATGTAAATATTTTATAAATAACACGATAAATTACCGTATATATTTTTACCTTTGCATTCCAGACATGAAGTAACAGAATGACTTTATTCTGCAAAAGAGGGAGCTCAGAAAAATATGTAGATGAGTTGAAGGGTGTGTTAAAGGGATTATGTGTCAACGTGGGACTCTTTGGGCTGCTTTCTTGCTTATGGATTAAGCCTAGTCTTGGACTAAGTTGTAGCACCAATAGAGACTTACCATTCAACCTCAGTTAGTCTAGGACTAGCCTTAATCCTTGACTGGGAAATTGGAACTTTAAGTACACGATATTTCCCAAAACACTCCATGAAGGATCTAATGGAAGCGAATTAAGCCTAGTCTTAGGCCACGTCCGCACGTACACGGGTATTTCTGAAAACGGATATTTTCTGTTTTTGGTTTGTTTTTTAAATCGCGTCCGCACCAGCACGTTTTCAAAAATATCTCCATACACACGCAATCGCAAAAAACGCTGTCAAAAGTAAACACGGGAAGTAAAAATCCGCTGAGCCAAAAATCCCGAGACTGCGGTGAGCATCACGTTTTCTTTTCATTTTTTCATCACGGTTTCATTTTTTCATCCGTGTTTTTTTCCCCCTAGTCTTAACATGGAGCCCAAATTTCGTCGCTTTATTTAGCGGCCGCCGTTCTTCACAAAGCCACCAAATCCCGTGTGATCTGAAGGCCCATGAGCCTCTTCGCATGTCTGTAGCCGTCACGACCCGCACTCGTCTTTTTCATCCTTTTTTCCTGTCGTTTATTTTCCCCATGGGAACCCGTTCGTTTTCTCCCATTAAGAATACATGGGATTTGGGATTCGAAGGCTTTCCTTCAACACGGTTCTTATGCCGCCTCACGCCACCTCACTGAACACGCACTCGTCTTTTTCTTGCTTCTATCATCCCTCGTTCCGTCCCCATTCACATCAGTGCATTTCAATCAAAGATAGCTACAAAACTTGATATTCAACATTAGCCGTCATCACCCAACACCTCATGACCACCGTCCTGACCCACACTCGTCTTTGTCTTAGTTTTATCATCCCTCGTTCTTTCCCCATTCACTTAGCAGACACCTAGTCACACCATAGCAACCACTGTAATAACCTAGCAACACCTATGCAACCACCTTGCACAGCTTAGCAACTGCGAAGGAGCAATCGCATTGCTATTTTCTTGCGGAAATGCATCTCTAGTTCTATTTGGGATGCACGATGATATCGGAATCATATCGCAATCAGCTGATAATTACTGTTTGTTCATCAGCATCGGACCAGTGCTTAGCTTTGCCCCCGATATTTCCAGCTGGTATTTTATGACGCATTAAGGGCCTGTGTCCACCAAACGCAGCGGCTATTTTTAACACGAGCGCCTTCAGCGGAAAAAAAAACGTTGGTGGAGACGTTGTTGTACCGCAGCGCTCATATCGCTTCAGGTTGAAATCCGTTCAACTTTTAGAACAGCGCTGAGCTCGTCAATGTCACTTCTCTCTTGCTAGCCAATCACAATCGAGGAAGGGGCGGGGCATACGCTGCCAAGAACTGACTAACAACAATGGCGGCGTATCTGGAGCAGCTCATGCACCCAGTCTCGTCTCGAAGACGCGTGAGAAACTAGTTCAAACGCTGCCGCTAATGCTAAGATGCGATTTCTCTCCATGTTGTCGGCTAAACTGCCGATCTCGAAGAAACACGTTGAAATAGGAACGAACGCGGAAGTGACCGATGGCGCTTTTTGTAACTAAGCTCTGAGAAAAAGCGCTCTGGAAGTGAGGTTTTAATCGCTCTCAGCGTTTGGTGGACACAGGGCCTTGTTGTATGTTGGGAAGTTAGCGCTTGTTCCAGGCATGTCCAAAGTCTGAGGTATAGCAACATTTTTGTGCCAGAATTCTGAGAACGCTGTGGAACATTGGCAGCAAAATCTCGTCTTCACACTTTTAACACCCGTTTATCGGCATCGGCAGACGTAAGCACAAGAAACACCGGATATCGGCCTAGAATTCCCATATGGTGCATCCCGACTCCTTAATCGCGTCATGAAATGATTACAGAGACTTGGAAAATGAACCTACACTTGCCCTGAAGTCGCCATTCCAGATTTGATTAATAATAGCCACATTTGCGCCTCATACAAAACTTTTGAGCAGGTGCATGTTTAATCGAGTGTGTTGGGAGCAAAATCTCCCTAGTCTAGACTAGTTTTGAGTTTGAATGGTAAATCTCCATTGGTACTACAACTTAGTCCAAGACTAGGCTTAATCCATGAGCAAGAAACCAGCCCTGAATGTCTTCTTAGGCTTAGTGTGTGTGGGAAGCTGCCAGCCATCGTTTATCAGGAACACACTGTGAACCAGCGCTTTACGGCAGGACGGCTTGTGACAGAAGCCACTGGGAATCTTTCTGAATTGCGCGTGTGTGTGTGTGGAGTAGATGGTTGTCTCCGACCAGCACAGTCTGTGCAATTATGCCTCGGTGTACATACGTTCTTTAAAGGTTAATCGAATGGCCTCAACACTCCCTACTGTCATTCACAAAAATCTGTTCTCGTTCATCAGTATTTATATTGGCAAGCAGCAAGAGTATTATATCAGATTCTATCAGCAATAAACTTTAAACTTCTACACTCAAAACGGTGGCTGTGTTTTTGCTTTTGTGTCTTGATTTACGGGACATCAGTGGTTTTAAAGAACAACTGCAAAAATGTTTCTTCTGGTCGGATCCCGTAAGTATAAAAGTATTTAAACTCCTATCATCCTTTAAATTACCGTTGCAAAAATATTAAAGAATGTATTCATATGCATACATTTAAAGAAAACAAACCATAATATCTTAGTATACAGCTCCGGGGGAAAAAATAAAGAGACCACATCACTTTTTTCTATTCACAGGCTTTGGAATATGTGACCCTCCACGGCAAAACCAGTCGCTTGTCGCAGCGGAGGTTTCCGAGAAAAACAAGCATTTATGTTGCGTGGGGTAAAATTTTGGATTTTTTGTTTTTAAACACTAAAGAAGGTCTATACTGTACTGTTGTGAATAAATTTGGCTGAAAAACTTACCCTTTCCATCCTAAAAACGTGACTTTCTTGAGGTGAGGAATTCAATTCCAGCAGAATGTTAAAAGTTTCTGTTTTGACCGCTCTACTTCAATATTTACGCTAAATCCACTGGTTGACTAGCGTGAAGATATTTCTCCGGAATCCATCTTCGTCTCCCGAGTTCAGTTAACCTAACGCAGGTAGGCTATCCGTGTGGCTGTGAATGCAGCGTAGGCTACCGTAAATGCAAACGTAGCCGCGACCGCACCAAGTGTCTGTGAGTGCTACGGCGATAGTCAACTTCAAAGGCAGATTTCTCTGTTTCTCACTTGGCGTGACAGGAGAAACCCGACTCCTTTGAATGTTGATATCTCAGACATATGTCGTCCCATTCATTCCATATAGGTATCGTTTTGAAGCTTGATTTATGGCCTTTCATGAAAACATAACTCAATTTTGACAATTAGCTACAAGCGACTGGTTTTGCCGTGGAGGGTCACATATGTGTCTGTGAGAGTAAAATGTACAGGTTGCTATTCTTTTATGAGCTATTGCAGTTGCAGGTGTGTTAATAAAATAAAAAGAAAGCAGCCCATATTTTAATGTATAACTGCAATTATGTTTTTATAGCAGCTATTCCATGTGTTATATACCCACTTCTATACACCTGATTCAATCTGCTGATTAGAGGAAACAGACCTCAGCACATGAGGACGTGGGCCACATTCTTTTAATGACATACTTGTGAAATAATATATGCGTAGTTTATAACTTCCAGGTTAGACTAAGATCATTTACTCCATAAGATAATACGAAATTAAGATAATGTACTCCAAAAATGTCTAAAATTTTGAAATAAGCATGGTAAAGTTATAAAAGAACATTGACTTTTATATTTTACACAAACAGCCACAAACTGTAAAACCAATGAATCAGAAATAAAGTGGTCTGGTCTCTTATTTTTTTTCCCCGGAGCTGTATATTAATGTTGTAGGAGCAATGATTTAATAACGTTAATATATGATAAGATGACAAAACTTGGGTAAAATTAGATTTTTACATTCATCACTAGGGTTGAAATTAATCTCATAACATGTCAGTGCAGTGGCAGAACATAATCGATTATATTGGAGGTTTTCAACCGGCGGTCCACTGCCCCTAGTGGTCTGTGGTGGCATTGCAGGTGGCCTGTGACATGTCCAGCTTCACTACTGAAATCATTTTTTAAATTATTATTATTTTATTTATTTTTCAAAATATTTCCAGGCGATTTGGGCATCTTTATGAATAATAAATTTAATGCAAATATCCAAAAAATAATAGAAAAAAACACTCCCTCCAACACTTAACTCTGCTCAGTCTGAGTGTGTGTGCCTGGGGCAGAAGCAGTTGAAAACTCCTAAATTATATCATGATGACACTGCTTGGTGATTTTCTATACGGCTACGGCATAAAAATTCAAGTTAAAAAGAGCATCCCCGTAGCAACTATGGCTGCCTGATCTGTGTCCAATGTAAGGTGATGTAGAAAAATTGATGGGCTGCATCGTGATGCATCAAGATGTCTTACAATCGATTATAATCATAATCGAATCAAATCGTGAGCCCAGTGAAGATTCACAACTAATTTTGCCAAAATCAGCCTGATAATAAAAAAATAAGTGTATAATATTACAAAAAAAACAAATTAAACGGCATGACTGTTTTAATCGAAACACAAATTGCACAAATTTGCCTCAGCTTTATGCAAAAAACGTCTCAAAGCTTTCTAGTAGCAGATAAAACTGAAATCTGTAAGACAGCAGCGCAGACTGATCATTTACAAATACAAATCTCTACTTGCACAGGCTTTGTAACATTTATTAAGCAAGCGGGACTTTTAAATCTTTGTTTCAAATGTACATTATGAGAAGGAGCTTTTAAACATCAATCAGAATTCTGTAACAGAAACAGTATGTTTTGTACACATGTAGAATTTGTCATATTAAGTGGGTTGTGGAAAGCAAAAAAAACAAACGGCTCCAAATGGAGCTCAAAATGTTGCCAAGCAGCACGCCAGTCGGCCAATAACAATTCAGTTTTACATGATCTTCTGCTTAACGGAGCGGCTTCACAGCAGTGTGGTATAGTCTCTCATACCGAGTGTTAATGAGAGACTTAAGGCCATTATGGGTGCAAAGTTCCTCAGCTCATTTACGGGATCAGGATTCCCTGTGAATGCGTCAGTGATGTTGTGAAAATTCCTTCATTCTCCTTCTCTCTCCAGCACCTGGATGTTGCCCGTTTTCTTCTTAGCACTTCCGGGCAGTTTGAGCTTTTCTGCAGTGACGGTATCTTCATCTGAACTCTCGTCCTCAGAAGTCGACTCCTCATCCTCACTGCTGTCTGACTGCTCCAGCTCCACCAGAGCTACATCCTAGACGCACACACAGACCCTGTTGTAACACTGTGACATGAGAAAGTACTGAATGTTGATGTAAGGCTGGGCTATTAATCAAAACTGACATTGCGAATCCCTAATCAACGTAATCTAAGCTGTGACAAATAAAACTTAAAGAATTCTGTTAAGAATTTCCCCAGGTATTAACATACTGTCACTTTAAACGCATACTAGCATGTGTGTCACGTGACTCTGCCCCATCCAGTCTGCCACTACATCTGCTTCTTTCAGTTATTTTATCATCACGAAGCTATGCACTCTTTAACAGTTGCGCATATTTACAGTAACAAACTTTGTCAGTGAACTATGAGGGCAAAAATCAAACACAAAAACTGCTAAACAAAATAATGGTTCATCAGTCACAATCCAGGTAAAATGTTCAATTAATTGTGATACTGATTTGAGGTGATATTGCCCAGCCCTACTTCAAGGAGAGACTTTTATCTGACGTAAAGCTTAAGGTAGGCGATTACCATCTCTATGACTTTCTCTGCTTCCTCGACGCTCTCGATGTCAAAATGAGCTGGCGGTGCCGTCTGCATCTGCTGCTTTAAGGCCTCATTGGCCAGAGCCATCTGAGGAAGGAACGTCTGAAGCCGGTCTAAAACTAACAGGGAGAGAGAATAATTACCTTCCTTCAACCAGCACAGCACTGCACCTCATTAAGTCTGGTAAACTTTGAGGCAAGGTTAATACAGAGTTTCTATTTTATTTGCATTAATTCTCAATATTGTGCAGCCATGCAAAAAAAAGAGACAAAATGCACATCTATTTTTCAGTTAAAAAGCAAAAAATACTTTGTGTAAAACAATTACTTACTTAATTTGGAAATACACCAACCTCTCAGTTTACTGATTCAAGATTCTTTATTTGTTGCATACACAGTTCCACAAGGACATAGTGTAGAGAAATGTGGGGTCACTATGAAATATCACCACAAACAACTTTGATTCTGATAACTGACATTCTGATATTGATAACTTTATTCTTATAGTTTCATGTGAGACAAGAATCTTTATTCTGGCCTAAACTCTTTTAAGTGTCTTTTCTAACTCTTTTAAAGGTTTAAGTATTAGCTTAAATTGTAGGAATACTCAGTAATCAAAGTCAAAGTAAACTTTACTGTCATCTCTGCTATATACTGTACAAGTAAACAGAGAGATGAGATGACGTGGCTCCAGTTTTAACAGTACAATGAACAAAGAACAAGGAACAGAGACCAAATAAGGCACATGGAATAAGCAATGTATAAACAGAATATAAAATATACAGTTTAAACTAAAAGTAGAAAAAGAGACAATTAGGATGCAGTACTCAGCCTACAATTATGGTCTTGGAGTTTTATACTTTTACACTGAATGTGTATGAGGTCAGTAAGTTTCAATATAAAAAGTTCTATACAGTCTATAAATAGTAATGAAGTGTGATGTTAAAAGCAGCAAAGACTTTAATTTGTACTAAAATTACAGATGTAATAATATATTAATAAAAGTACAAGTACATGAAAAAACTACTTAATAACAGTAAAGTGAGCAGCTGGAATTCGTTACTTTGACTCTCGGTCTGAATTCTTGGCCAAAATGAGCTATGTATTTCTTTTTGCTGTAACGCAGTAATGTAAGACACTAATACATTTTCAGTAATATTATACTCATTATACATTTTAGTAATGCATGTTACAACACACAACACAAAATTTTAGTGCTGTTTTGTTTTTATTGAAAGAATTATCAATAATGCGAGACCTCTGACACAAAATAAAAATAGTGTGAGTAAAAGATCTATTGCCTACAGACTGTATCTCTACAATCATCACGCTGCACCACTGGATGTAGAATGAACTGGAACAAACTACATATTAGCATTTTACACTGCTAACTCCTACTTCCACACTTATTTTGGTGAAAGTAACTCAAAAGTAATACAGGACTCGTGTAACGCGTTACAATTTAGATACAGTAATAATGACCAATTACATTTAAATAACTGTAACTAGTAATCTATAAAGTGTTACAGTTTTGGAAGTAACTCGCCCAACACTGCCTATACATGCCCATAAAAAGAAAACTGAAAAGAAACTGAGATTGAAGACTTCAAACATGTCAAGACCGTGTTTTCACTCACATCAACACATGGTTTCGTTGATCACTCTATCGATGTATCGTTACACCCCATACAGTTGTTGATGTTTCTCTTTTTATACATTTTTCATGAGTAAAAGTATAAAATAACTACACACTCACCACTACTCCTGGGTACTTTTTCTGTGTTTAGTGACGAAGCGCCTTTGGGTTTCAGTAAAAGCTTGTTGTGAATTCCTGAAAGCAGTTAAACACGGAGCTGCGTTACTGTTACAGTATTAATGTGTACAGACGTAAGCAGCCGCGTTACTATGGTTACAGCCCCGTTACCTCTGCCGTTTCCGCACTGTAGTAAATCCCGTGAGCATTTCTCGCTGCAGTTTTTCTCTTTTTGCTCCATTTTGACGCGTTACCGACCTCAGTCTCGCATGTGTTCACTGTTTACTGGCCCCGGAACAACTTCCGTGTCAACGGTTAAGAAAACGGACCCGTTCCGTGTCGCGCGCCATCCACCGGCACCGAGTGTAACGGCATTTTTTAAAAAGCGTCCAATTCTGCATACTCGTTTACTGCGTAGTGCGCCGAGCTAGCATTTCAACGTAAAAGACTATTCTATATATTTTTAAAACTGATTTTAAAATGACACAGGCAAAATGTGATATATCATATATTATTATCAATATCATTTAGTATTTAGCTTAAGTAGGATTAGCATGCGCCTCAACTAGTTTCCTACATCCTATGTAGTGAACTTTCCACATTTCTTACTGTCTTTACTTTGTGAATATAAAGAGTACCTTTGAAAGAGTACATTTGTATCTATAAAAGTGAGTGCATGAGTCAGTATTTTGATAGTTCATTGTTATAAATATAAAAATGAATTATCAAAATACTCATAACAGTGAGTATAACAGTTGATAGTTTATGAATATACTCACTCACTCAATGTGGAACTCACTACGTCAACTGAGTAGGGTCGCCACCTAGGTCTAAAAAAAACTGGACATTTCGCCAACCTGTCAAACTTCATGCATTTGACCAGTGACATTCAGTGATTAAAAAGAAGGACAATTTATAGTACCTTACTATCAATATTAGGGATGTTGAAATTAATCACATAATCTGCATCGATACAGACATGGACGATTTTGCCTTGATGCAATGGCAGATCATAATCGATAATATTATAATGACATTGCTTGTTGATTTTCTGGCAACAGTATAAAAATTCGAGCTAAAAAATACATCCAGAAAGTAACTATGGCAATCCATGCCTGATCTGGGTGCAATGTTAAGTAATGTGGAAAAAATGATGGTATGCATTGTGACGCATCGAATCGAATTGTTGACATGATAATCGAATCGTGAGACCAGTGAAGGTGTATACTTCTAATCAATAAACGCACTAACTCACTCACTTGTAGTGAGCCCTTCATTAAGTGCGTGAGTGTACTGAATTGTAGAAAACAATTTCTGGAAATATTTTCCTTACTTTTAACTACAGCTGAAACGATTATTCGAATAACTCGAATAATTCGATTACAAAAAATGGTCGAGGCAATTTTTCTAGAATCGAAGCTTCGTTTAAGTCATTTAAATGGCTACAGCATACGCTGCTTGTGTTTCACACAGACGCCTAGTAATGACGCACAATATTTTCAGTGGCGCGATCAAGGCGAGAATAGATCCCTCTGTATGTGAACATATTTGTGAGAGATTCCGTGCACAAAAACAAAAGTAAATTCATGAAAACGCATAAATGACATTTTTTGCGATGTAAACACGCACGCTGTTTGTAAGCGCCATTACTCGCTAAAACGCTCCGTTTCCGTCAAAACATCCCCTTTATCGCAGACAAAACGCATTTTTAGCTGATAAATAACCACAACAACCAGCGTTCCACTCACAATACAGCCATTTATTAAGATTTTCCCATCGATTTTTTTTCATAGTTCATTCCGGAACACACTGAACCCTTAATTGTGACGCGGCTCTGGGGCGTGCGCAGGGGATTGTGGGAAATGCAGTTCTCTTCCAGAAAGGCCAAAAGTAACTCATTTTATTGGCCAAATTGATTCAAAATGACCCTTGAACTTCATGTTTCTTCATTTTCAATTGAATACAACAACATAAAGCGTATTTGACTAACTTCTACTCACAGTAGACTAAGCCTAATAACAAATGTACTGTCATTTTCATTTACATTTTTTTATCCGATTACTCGATTAATCGATAAAATAATCGATAGATTACTCGATTACAAAAATAGTCGTTTGTTGCAGCCCTACTTTTAACTATTTGCCATGGTATAAAAGTGTACTAGCTAAACAACGCACGCTCCTGTAGAGAGGGAGTGTTGCCCCTACGTAGGGATTAGTGTGTACTAGCTAGGCAGAAGTGAGCCGTTTGAGACGCGCGGCGCTGACGTGACAGCACAGAACTGGAAAGTCCAGCATCTCCGCGGCTTCATCTCGACGGAGAGAGAAAAAGCAGCCCGGTGGGTAAAACACTTTATATTTACACCGTCACTTACCACATATTTTCCAGTTGTGGCTCAACGTTCTCGCTGTATATCTGCTGAAACAGCGGTGAGGATATAACTCGACCTGAAACACGCGTTTATTTCTGCTTGATTTCGGCTAAACGAGTTAGCAGCTACTGCGTTCACTGCGGTCGAGTGTGTGTTTAACGTCACTGTACCTGCCGTAACAGACTCACAAAACAACTCACACCAACAACAACAACGAAGCTGGGCTTAAACATGCTGGTGAAAAGCTTGAGAATGTCTTTATTTTGGGGCTAATTCTCCTGTTGTGTCGTGGAGAAATTTGTCCGCATCCTCGCCCTGAGCTGGCATCTCACACCGCAGAGCAGGAAGTTGGAGCTACTTCTCTTCTACCCTCACAAACTTTACAACAGCAAATAAACCAAAAAATATAAATATATCATTCAAATAAAATCAACATTACCATCGAGCTGGACCTGTAATGTCAAGTTGGCAGAATGAAACTTGACATGGCGTTTCTTGGAGAGAATGCGTGATTTGTGTGTGCTGGAAACGCATAGATAACATACAAAGTTATGCACAGGTTAACAGTTACAGTTTAGTGTAGAAATGTCTGTTTTAGGAAAGATTTTACTTATATTTTAACATTTACATCATTTGGTGGACACTCTTTTCCAGAGCGACTTACGTTTTTCTTCATTTCATGGAGTCTTCCTGGAGCAACTTGGGGTTAAAGGTCTTGCTCAGGGCCCCAATGAATGGTAGTGTTGGAGGTCGTATTCGAACCCACGACCTCTTGGTCCAGACACAAGCATCCTAACCACTAGACCACCACCACATATTTTTATTTTCTTGTGGCATTTCTAATGGAGCCCCGTTTCGACCAGTGTGGTAAAAAATATTTATAATTTAAGTCGAATGACTTAGTTATCGTAAAATAACGACTTAATATCTTGAAATTTTGGCTTAGCTAACACAAAATAATAACTTAGCATCTCAAAATGACCACTATTAAGAGACAGCTATGTCATTGTTTTGAGATAACTAAGTCAAAATTGTGAGATTACGTCATTTTTATGAGATACTAAGTTGCTATTTCAAGATATTAAATTGAAAATTTCAGTTATTAAGTGATTATTTTGAGATACTAAGTAATAAATTCAAGATATTAAGTCATTATATCAAGATGTTAAGTTGACATTTTGAAATATTATGTAATTATTATGAGATACTAAGTCTTTATTTCAAGTTATTAAGTTGACATTTTGAGATAGTAAATCATTATTTCGAGAAAGTCTCATTATTTTGAAGTAACTAAGTCATTGTTTCATGAGCGGCACGCTGGCGCAGTGGTTAGAGCTGCCACTTCACAGCGAGAAGGTCCTGGGTTCGAACTCCGGGGACGGCCATAGGGCCCTTCTATGTGGAGTTTGCATGCTCTCCCCGTGTTCGCGTGGGCTTTCTCCCACAGTCCAAAGGCATGTGATCACATGCCTATATCACTTGATATAGGTTAATTGGCGACTCTAAATTGGTCCCTTAAGGTGTGAGTGTGTTTGTGACTGTGTGAGTGTGTGTGCCCTGTGTGTGCCCGTGAGTTTCCAGGATAGGCTCCGGTCCCCCCGAGACTCCAGTTGGGATTAAGTGGTTCGGAAAATGAATGAATGTCATTATTTTGTCTTGAATTATACATATTTTTTTACCACGCTGGTGGAAACGGGCTTCCATAGTTTCTTAAACTCAATCTTTTCATTTCCATTTAAGTTTTGCACACTTATACAAAAATCTGCCTGCATTTCACTGTGTTGTTCTAGAACTATAGAACTGCGTATGTGACAAAATACAGAATCTTGACTCTGGAAAAAAGTAGAAAGTGGTGAAAAATGTGCTGTATAACCTTTAAATATACTGTATAAACTATGTGTCAACTTATTATCAGCGTCGAGATTTAGCATTTTTTATGGGTTTGGTATCATTATTTTTTAAACCCATATGCCAGGGTTCTTACGCAGTATGGAACTTGATTTTTAGTCATTTCCAGATCAGAAAAAGTGTGGAAAATAGTGTGTGGAGAAATATGTGTTTCCAGATTTTTGCTGCTACGTTATTCTTGAAAATGTAGCCTAAAATTCAGTAAAAATGTTTGAAGCAGAGATTGTGATTTCCAGTGTAATTTGGTTGTGTGTGGAATCTGTGGAGACTGTGGAGACAAGTAGATTCCGTAAAGTTCATTAATAAGTGAGCGATTGTTTGTCAATGTAAGCACAATACAGCACACAGTGCGCCACAACCAAATGTGACCCTTACATTTGACCCATCCGTAAAGGAGCAGTGGGCAGCTTTTTTGGAAGTGCCTGGGAAGCAGTGCTTGGGGACGTTACATTGCTCATCAGCACCTCAGTGGTACCTTTACCGGTGCGGGACTTGAACCGGCGACCTTCCCCTCACGGAGCTAACTCCCTAAGAGTTACACTACTAACTGTTTTACTACCAACTTCATTTTTCCTTTTGATTTTGAAAAGTTACATTCAATAAATCTGCTCCGCGTGATCTGATAACGGCATTACTGTAATAAAAGATCAGTCTGAAGTGAGATGTTATGGAGAAGTCTCCCGTCAGTAAATATTTTACGTTAGCTCATTCCGCAACACCACTAACGTTACACAGAAAGACAAAGTTGGCGTGCACTGCAACACTTCAGTGTTTTGTGATGTTTGAACGAGTGACAGAGTAACCCAGACACGGTGACGGAGTAACATTGCAGGTCAAGTTGAAGCGTTGCTGAATAAAACGCTGTGCTTTGAACGTGTCTGGGTTTGGCTTGAATTTATGTGTAAGTGATAGAGGAGCTACTCACACTTTGGGGGCTAAATATTATGATGTAACTTGGCAGGTTGTATGGTGAAGTGTCACAATGTGACATTGGATTTTCAAATCATTAATTTAAATAAATGAGTCGTTATTTGTATGTTGAAGTCTGCGAAGTCTGAAAATTTGAGTGTGTAAAAAGTCTGGAGCGACTAGAAATGTGTTGGAACCCTGATAAGACAATAAAATAAGTCCATTTAAAAACGATCTGCTGTTGTGGCTCCGAGCAGCTTCATCTCTGTGTTTGAAGTCACCACCCTGTGGTGCAGATCTGCTTTGTTAAGAGCTTATTCTGTCAGCACTGAAGGCTGGAAAGTTTGGCATTCTCACTCTTTCTGTTTTATAATGTTCTTAACACAAATCTCTCAGAATGAGACATGCTGCACAGCGGAGGGGGAGCAATCTGCTTTCAGAAACTTAAAAGTCCGATTTTTCCTTTCCCAGAAATGTCACTCAGGTAGAAATTGTAACTTTTTAAAACTGTTATCAGCATAAGCACTAGAGCCGGACGATTCATGACTCACCCGGGTGAATCACCCGGATCCAACAGTCCAAAGGCCTGCTTTATAGATTAACTGGCGACTCTAAATTGGCCCCCGTGAGGTGTGAATGTGAGTGTGATTGTGTGTGCCCTGCGGTGTGTTGGCACCTTCCCAGGGTTGTTCTCCGCCTTAAGTTCCCGGGATAGGCTCCGGTCCCCTCGCGGCCCCAGTTGGGATTCGGCGGTTCAGGTAATGAATGAAGGAACTCACGAGTCACGGATCTGAGGTCTCCATTAACCCGAACCCATCGAGTCCTAACTACACCATGACGAAAATATAAACCCCATCACGTACACACCTCTTATAATCATTTCAAAGGTCAACACAGCCATTGTAGCGAGTACAGCTGCTAAAAATGTCATCGTACAGTTCAAAAAGAGGTTCCCGTAAACTACGGGACTCGTGTCAGTGGAGTCAGTAGTGTGGCGCGAAGCACATTTTGCTGCTGTTACTCTCTCTTGTTCTTTTTTTCCTCATCCTTTTTTTTGTTTGTACTTTCTCTCACACTCCTGTTCTTCTCACAGCAGTCACTCACACCACACTCTCGTCACAAGCTCTGCTCCCCGGACGCTGCCCTGAAAAACCAAAATCGGTCGACCCCTAGCCGTTAGTGATGAGTCGTTCTTGAACGATTTGTTCATTTTGAACGTATCTTTAATGTGACTCGGGAAGAACGAGTCGTCTCATGGGAGTGATTCGTTCAGTTGCGCATTTGCGCAACTTCCTATAGTTTCTGTATTGGAATTATTGATTCACCTGTTTCGAGTCTTCGGGTTTCGAGTAGTACTGAGCCGGTAAGTGGTCACGTGACAAAGCAGAACGACTCGAAAGACTCGAGAGATGAACTAATCAATTCTGTTTCCGGCTCAGACTGCATAGGTTAAGCTTATGGGACTGTCACGTGATGAACGACCGACTCAAACCGAAGACTCGAGAGATGAACTAATCAATTCTGTTTCCGGCTCAGACTGCGTTGGTTAGCTAATTGGGCTGTCACATGATGAACGAACGACTCAAACCTGAAAACTTGTCCGATAAGATGCGAGGTGAGCGAATCATAGACTAAAGACCCAGGTAAACATCAAGAACGTTAAGTATATTTCGGCACGCGACCACTAATGTTTACCACGCGGCTTTTTTGTGTGTTATGGGCAAATTTGCATCATTGGGCGCGATTGGCTGTTGTGCTGGCGTTATGCCAAGCTACGTGATTGGCCAAAGATACTGTCTATCTCAATGCGCTGTCGCATAGTGGACAAACAAGTATGATTGAATTTTATAGCTTAGTTTATCATCGTTATCGTCATCACATTTTTCTCGATAAAATATCGAGCTTGTTTTATCGGCCAGCACTAAAACAGACAATGTTCTGGTAGCGATGTCTACAGTTTCAGCACTTTTATTTGACATAAAGCTAAAAAAACCCTGAACATTTCTACAGGCGCAAGTCAGTTTTACTCACACACTAGAAAGGGTGAGCCTGTAAAAGTGCGGGGTTAAATGCGAAAAGTTTGGTGCACCAGTGCAAAAAGTTAGTCTAGAGCACTGCCATCGCCGTTATTAAGTCATCACAATGTGCGCTGTTGTGGCTCCGCTGCCGTCTCTTCCCTCGACTCGCTGCTTTACTTAATGTCCCGCCCACAGCAGCCCACACGTAGAAGCCTTGTTGTCACTCACACCACACTCGCGTCACCAAGCGCTGTTCCCCGGACGCTGCCCTTGTTAGCTGCCCACTGCTCCTTCACGGATGAGTCAAATGCAGCGGTCACATTTCATTGTGGTGCACTGTGTGCTGTGTTGTGGCGTGTTCACAATGACAAATAATCACTCACTTTCACTTTCACCTTAAATATTGATTATGGAGCCTGTTAACTAGCAGTAATCGGTATCGATATCGGACCTGAAAAACCAAAATCGGTCGAGCGCTAGCCATTACTGTCTCGTTCTTCTTTCGGGTTCTCTTACACTCCCGTTGTTTCTGTTTGCTGTTACTCTTTCTAGTTGTTCTTTAAGATTCTTTTCACTGTTCTTATTTTTCCTTTTCATTGTTTTTTTTTTTTTGTTCTTTTTTTCTTAGCTTTTACTCTCGTCCTTCTTTTTGCTGTGATTACTCTCTTGTTCTTCTTCACTGCTGTTACCTTCTAGTTGTTCTTTTTCCTGCTGTTACTCTTATTCTTTTCTCTGCTCTGTTTTTTGTTGTTATTTTTGCTGCTGTTATTCTCTTGTTTTTTGCTTTTGTTACTCTCATTCTTCCTTTTTGCTGCAGTTACTCTTTTGTTGTTGTTTTTTTTGCTGTTAATCTCTGTTCTTTTTGCTGCTTTTACTCTCTCATCTTCTTTTCTCTGCTGTTACGCTTCTGTATCACATTGTGCTTATCTTCGTTGTCTCGTTTGTCTCTTCCCTCAGGACTGTAACCAGACCCGGTGTTTATTAAGTCATGAACTCGATACCAGAGCATTTCTGATCCCGTATGTCCTCGACCCCGTTCCAGTCCAGTCTGGATGGCCATGAGTCTTCCCCGTCCACGTTCCAGCCCGCAGTATGAACCTCCGCAGCGTAGGGGGCGCCGTGTTCGGCTCCTTGCGTCCTAGTGCGAACGCTCTGGGGGGCAGCCGGGGGGGCTGGAGCCCCCTCTCCCTGAAACCCGTGTCCTCGCTGCTGCACACCATGGTTCCACCGGGATACACGGCCCTGCAGGTACGGGGGGGTTGTGCTCTTCATCCAAATACAAGTCAAAACCTACACTCAGAACTAGCGATGTGACGTCACATCAATATCACGATTAATTTTTATCTTGATTGTGATTAATGAATCATTATATTAGTTATTAGATAGTCAACTTCGACGGCAGATTTCCGGTTTGAAGCTTGATTTATGCCCTTTCATAAAACATAATAACTCAATTTTGAAAATTTGCGACAAGCGACTGGTTTTGCCGTGGAGGGTCACATTTAGATTATTATTTAAATGTATGCATTTTCCCATTAATTCTGCATGCGTTCTATGTGAAGTTTATTCATTGGTTCGGAATAAGTTTAACATAAAGAAACCACATACTTACCGTTAAACTTAAAGGTAATTATATTAATTTCTCTGTATGTGAAAGTATTTGTGAGTAAATCCGTGCAGAAAAGCAGAAGTAACTGTGTAAAAATGTGTCTGTGATGAGTGAAGTTCTTGCTGATATCAACACGCGCCGTGTGTGAGCACTCACGACTCTCCAGCACTGTGTAAAGCTCAACAGTTCAGTCAGATCTTGCCTTTAATTTCAGACAAAACTCTGAACTAAATAACAACCAGCGTTCTACTGACAATGCAGCCTCTCACTTGATGTGCTCAGTGTGTATTCTGGACGCACGTTCATCACAACAGTGTGACACAGCTCCCAGTCGCACAGGGGGGATTGTGGGAAATGCAGTTGTCTCCTAGACAGGTCAAAACGAGTGAAAAATGAGTCAAAATTAGCCAAAACTTAAGTATTTCTTCATTTTCAACTGATCCGATTTTATACTAGACGAAGTGAAAAGCTCACTGCTGTGATTTTTTATTTTTTTTTAAATGTGTTTTAACTTTACCAAAATGAATCTCGGTCAAACTATGCTCATATCATTACATGTGAAGATATTATTAGTTAGACTGAGTGGCACAAACAGAAGACTGCAGTTTCATTTCTTTAATGCAGTACTCTCAAGCAAACGGGCACGATGAAATCCAGTGCGTCCAGTAGAGCTGAAATGATTATTCGAATAACTCGAATTATTCGATTACAAAAAATGGTCGGGGCAATTTTTGTAGAATCGTGAACGTATTTGTGAGAGATTCCGTGCACAAAAACAGAAGTAAATGCATAAAAAGGCATAAATGACATTTTTTGCGATGTAAACACGCACGCTGTTTGTAAGCGCCATTACTCACTAAAACGCTCCGTTTCCGTCAAAACATCCCCTTTATCGCAGACAAAACGCATATTTTAGCTGATAAATAACCACAACAACCAGCGTTCCACTCACAACACAGCCATTTATTAAGATTTTCCCATCGATTTTTCATAGTTTGTTCTGGAACGCGCTGAACCCTTTATTGTGACGCGGCATGTGCAGGGGATTGAGGGAAATGCTGTTCTTTTCCAGAAAGGCCAAAAGCAACTTATTTTATTGGCCAAATTGGTTCAAAATTACCCTTGAACTTCATGTTTCTTCATTTTCAATTGAATGTAACAACATAAAGCGTATATGACTAACTTCTACTCACAGTAGAATAAGTCAAATAACAAATGTATTGTTGTTTTTATTTACTTGTTTTTATCCGATTACTCGATTAATTGATAAAATAATCGATAGATTACTCGATTACAAAAATAGTCATTTGTTGCAGCCCTACCGTGCAGTTTATGTGTGATCCTCCAAAAAATGTGCAGTTAACAGGCATTTGCTGTGTAAATTCCATTCCAAGGGAAGGTTCTAGTGTGCAGTCAAACTTATATACGGCTTATAAAGCTGTAACATTTCATGTCTGTTTTTAAAAATATATAAAAATGATAATATTGAAAAAATGACGTGAGATTAGATTTAAATGTATTTATGAATTTCATTTATTTATTTATATTAAAACAACCGATTAACTGATTCATAAAAAAATGGCTTGATAATCAAATATGAAAATAATCGTTTGCTGCAGCTCTAATTGTGTTAAATCAGCTTATGATATTGTTTCATACTGATCATCGACTCCTGAGTCAATTTCTATCCAGATTATATCATAGTAGATTTAGTGATATCGCCAGACGTCGAATCATTGTCCTTTGAATTGATGTAATATCGCATTATGACAATATCATATTGTGACAATGTTGTATTTTGACAATTTAATATATTGTGACGATGTAATACCATTTCGTGACGTCGTAATATCGTATTGTGATGATGTAATATTGCATTATGACAATATCATATTGTGACAATGTTGTATTTTGACAATTTAATATATTGTGATGATTTTAATATCGTATCGTGACGACCTAATATCGTATTGTGACAAAACTTGTCATGTACACCTGCAGGAGGACAGGCTGGCCATGTCGGACCTGAGCTCGTCCAAACAGGAACCGCACCAGAATGGCTTCCACCGCAGCGACGGACGCCGCCTCTCCGAGCGCTCGGGCCGGGTGTCTCTCAGCCTGGCGGACGACGACGTCGACAACGGTCGCTACAGCGAGACAGCGCCCATGCTGCCCGACAACCAGCTGTCGGGCGACGAGGCTGACGAGGAAGTGGAGAGCCAGGAGGAGGAGGAAGAGCAGAGGCCGGCCGACCGCAACATGCCCAAAGAGACGCCGCTGGCCATGGCCCTGCAGATCCTGGTACCCTTCCTGCTGGCCGGATTCGGCACCGTGTCGGCCGGAATGGTGCTGGACATTGTGCAGGTCAGTCAGTCGTAAAGGGTTTAAATAAAAGTGTGCGTTTATATTTAGGAAATTTGTCTGACGCTGGTATTTAGAGTGATTTACTTTTTAAACGTTTACTGCAGACGTATATTGGTTCAAGATATCGATTATCGATCTGTATTATTATATTATTGTATTGTGTTATATTATTGGTAAAATCAGTATCGGTAAGGCTGGACGATATGACTCAAAATGCTATCATGGTATTTCTGGGCCAAAAGTCGATATACGATGTGTCGATATTTTTTCAAAAAGAAGTCACACATGCATATTATTTCTTATATGAAGTTATTTACATGTAATTGCACAAGAACAACTTTATAGGACATATAAAATATACACATAAAAATGAATCCCTGACTATCAAGCAATGCACTTTGAAAATGAATGCAATAAATTGAGTTAACATTGTAAATAATGCATACTGAGCGTAAACTAAACTATTTTGCAAAGCAAATAGCTGAATGTTTCTAGCTGTTTAAATCACGGTTACCTTGGCAACAAGCGCTAGTTAAAAAAATTAGCCTCGGTTAACAGGAAAAAACTTAGTAGTGATCAAAACAAAGTTTTTCTTCTTAAAAGTGGTTCTAGTGCTGTAGACGGCGTGTAATGTGTAACAGTTTGTACAGTACTGTGCAAAAGTTTTAGGCAGGTGTGAAAAAATGCTGTAAACAAAGAATGCTTTCAAAAATGGAAGTGTTAATCATTTATTTTCATCAATCAACAAAATGCAGTGAATGAACAAAAGAGAAATCTAAATCAAATCAATAT
>JAVGVS010000349.1:174587-290259 GCA_032718565.1 Distichodus sexfasciatus | reverse complement strand
GAGAGAGAGAGAGAGAGAGAGCCGTGTGTGTGGGCGTGGGTTCGCTGGACTGTGATGATCCAACTGTCCGCTAAAAGATAGGAGGTCACTATTTTGGGTCCAGTTTTTATGGCTTTGTGGAGAACCTGGGCCACATTGCAGCAGTGTGTGAGAAGATGTGCTTTTGGGTCCTGAGGTTAAGTTTAGGGTGAGATGTAGCTCTCAGTGAGGGATTGTTTGATATTGTGAACAACGGTCCACCGATTATCGGAGGCCGGATTTAGGCATTTCGCGGATTATCGGTATCTGTGGTTAATTTGGACTCGTGGATGGGTCAGATGTAGTCATATTTAGATGTGACAGGACTGTGTGTGTTGGCATAGTGTCAGTGGACAGACCTCACAGAGATAATAATAAACACCTTGGGGTGTGTGTGTGTGTGTGTGTGTGTGTGTGTATGGTATAAGATTCGGTGGTTGTGTGTGTGTGTGTGTATGGTATAAGATTCGGTGGTTGTGTGTGTGTGTGTGTGTGTGTATGGTATAAGATTCGGTGGTTGTGTGTGTGTGTGTGTGTGAGTGTGAGAGACTAACAGTAAGAGTAAGAGTCTTGGTGAGATGAGAGTAAACAGCTCTGGAGCAGAGAGGACACTTTCAGTCATCAGTCCTCCCCCTGTTTGTATGTGTGTGTGTGTGTGTGTGTGTGTGTGTGTGTGTGTGTGTGTGTGTGTGTGTGTGTGTGTGTTTGTGCGTGTGTGTACAGTCCTCTCTGACTGCCCTCCCTGTCCTCTAGAGGCATGGAAAGTGTGCGTGTTTGCCGAGGGTGGGAAATACAACCCTAATCCTGTTAGTTTCCCGAAATCTGTCCATATTAACACAGGTGGGCACCAGGAGTCTGCGTGTTGTTTGTCGTGCAGCAGCAGCACATTCATCACTCATAAGTGCTGTTGTGAGAGAAAAATCAGCCAAAAATTCTAATGCAGCAATATTTTTCATAGGATTGGGAAATTTAAGCCGTTAATTAGCTTTTAACGTAGTTCGGTATGGATATCGGTGGGGAAGCAAGATAAGGGAATTGCTGACCGATGCCGACGTCCGATATTTTCATCCTTACACCTGCAGATAAATGAGGAAGGCAGAGTCGAGCGCGTAAAGACGAGATATTTTGCTTGTGAACGTTCCACTGTGTGCTGAGAATTTTGCCACAAAATAACAGCATACATTTGAAGACAGAAGACAGGAGACGTATAAAATCCCACCTCGATCTATGGACGTGCCTGGCACAAGCGCTACATTTCGGACGTGCAAGTAAACGTATCATAAAATAGCGGCTGAAAATATCCTGCAAATTCTAAGCATCGGTCCGATGTCGGTGACTTTAAAAAAAAGTTATTTCTTCCGATTCCGATACGATTCCGATGTTTTATTGTGCATCCCTAGTTAACAGGCTGTTGGTAGTGTAACTGTAGGGAGTTGGCTCCATGATCGGAAGGTTGCCGCTTCAAAGTTCCAGACTGGTAAGGGTACCACTGAGGTACTCGTGATCAAGCTACCGTCCCCATGCACCGCTCCCCAGGCACTGCCAAAGAGAAGCTGCCGTTTCAGTGAGCGTTGGGCGGTAGAGAGTGTTTCAGCAAGTTGTATTCATTTCACGTTCCAGAGTCACATTTTGATAAATACGGCCACTTCCATCTCGACCAAGGAGGACTCAGTCATCCAACTCCATCTCACAGCTGCCAAGAGTGCACTGTGATGCAATGAACGTGCCAATCAGATGCCACTTCTGCCACTTGTACACCAATCAGAAACACCTGCTAGTTGAAAATAGCCGTCTTTGTGAAGTGAGAAAAATAATCACTCTTTGTACAAATAAATAGCTACTATTCTTCACGTATCTTCGCCACAGATAATTTACTGATAAAAGTAAAGTTTGTAGCGTCTCAAATTTGAGTCAGCTCCTCCTCAGCACTGACGCCAACTATATTTCTGCTCTAAAAAGCCTGCGTTTTCCGCCCTGTAGAGACTCCCAACACCGGGCTCCTGTCACTCTGATTAATGCACCGCCTTCGCTTCTTATTTCGCCTAAATGAAAGTCATTCACGCGCTCGCCGGCGTCAAGTGAGTCTGCAGGAAAACAGCTGCCGCTGCTCGGAATCGAGAGTGAGCTCGATTACAGACTCTCTGCATCGAGGTCTACATTTAAAAACGGTGAACACTGTCATTGTCATTGTGACCACAGCACAGGACAGCACACAGTGCACCGCAACCAAATGTAACCTCTGCATTTGACTCATTTGTGAAGGAGCAGTGGGCAGCTTTTTTTTTTTCCGGCAGCATCCGAGGAGCAGTGCTTGGGGACGGTACCTTAATAGTACCTTTATCAGTTCCGGATTCCAACCTGCGACCTTCTGATCACGGGGCCAACTCCCTCACCGTTACGCCACCAACTGCCCCGTGAATAAAAACCGGTACATATTTTTCTAATAAATAAAATAATGAAAGAGTGAGTGCCTGTCTTAATTCATGATTTTATAATAATTGAAGGAAATACACACCGACGTAGTGGCAGACTGGACGAGACTGGACACACTGTAGAATAGGGCTGCAACAAGTAATTGATTAAATTGATTATTGAGATAGTTATTAATAATTTAATAATGGATTAGTTGGGTCTACGTTATTATATACATACGTACAGTGGCTACCCCCTAATGTGGGGGCAGCAAGCTGACCAAAGCCGCAGTGGCAGTAAAGCAGCATTAAGCTGGACGCCGACCGCCATAAAAGAAGAATAAGAAGGAGACGAGAACCAGCGCCGTGTCTTGCGTCACAAAAACTGAAGTAATCACGTAGAAACACATGAATGAGATTTTTCACGATGTAAACACGCGCTGTTTGTTAGTTCGCACGACTCTCTCAGGGACGTCATTCACTAAAGCATCCAGTTCAGTCAAATCTTCCCATTTATTACAGAAAAAACTGATAATTAACAACCAGCGTTCTACTCACAATACAGATGTTTACGTGATATTTTCAGTGGTTATTCCACCGCGTTATTGAGACGCGACTCTCATGTGGACCGCCGTCATGTGGAATGCAGTTCTCTCCCAGAAATGAGTCAAAAATGAGTTATAGGCCAAAATGAGTCCAAATTGGCTAAAAATGACCAGAACTTCAGTATTTCTTCATTTTCAATTAATCAGATTTTTTTTTTCCATTTTATAATGTTGGAGAGTAAAAAGTAAATATAGAAAAACAGAAACAGACAGTTGGGTTTATTAAAAATGCTGGAAATGAAATTGTGTTTTTCTTTTTATCCGATTAATAATCGATTAATCGAAAAAAAATAATCAGGGTGAAGTACCAGACCTGTAAAGGTACCGCTCTTGAGGAAGGTACGGTGCCCAATCACTGCTCCCCGGGCACTGCCAGAAAAAGCTGCCCACTGCTCCTTCACAGATGGGTCAAGTGCAAAGCTCACATTTGGTTGCTGTGCTGCGTTCACAATGACAAATAATCTCTCACTTAAATTCTCTACAGTGTTTCAACACAAACTGGAGAAAGTATTTAAACAAATAGCTGAAATAACCATCATGGGCAAAATAACTGCAGCTGCTTTTGATTTGTTTTCGGTGAATTGTCCAGCCCTTACGGAAACGGGAGAGCCTGCGTGCGGTTGGTGGGTTTTTCTGATGGCCGGCGTTTAATTAGCCAAGCGAGATGAAACGCTTTCCGTTTGCTACGAGGCTCTGAAGTAGGGATCTGAAGTGATTCTATTTCTTCTTTTTCCTCTTGATCCGTACGTCTATTCATCTTGCTGAAGAATGGCAGGCTTCAGAGCTCTAAGTGTGTGTTTCTTTCACTTCAGAGCTCGGCTTCCATTCAGATCACACGCACTCCCACATGCACAAACACGCCCCGAAACCCGCGGCAAATCCACGCGGCGCGGCAAATAGCCTTAATTAGCGGGAAGAGAACGAGGGATTCTCGAAGTTCACACACGCGGAGACGTGAGCTCAGGTGGTGATAATTGTGTGTTCAAGCCTGTGGCAGTCGCTTTCTCTTTTCTATTCACACTCCTTCCTGAAGCGCTCGGTTGTAAATCTCAAGTTTCATCGCCATACGATATTGATGAAAGTGAGCGATCGTCATTGTTAACATTGTGAACACAGCAACAACCGAGCAGTGCTTGGGGACGGTACCTTGCTCATGAGTTCCTCAGCTGTAACTTTACCGGCCCTGGATTCGAACCTGCGACCTTCTGATCACGGGGCGAACACCCTACCGTTACGCCGCCAACTGATGTCAATGATTCGACGGCTGCTGACATCACAAAGTCTGCTTCAGGGCGATTTTGGTTCGGATCAATTCAGAAGCCAGTGATCAATACAAGACGGTACCAGATTTAACGAAATTGCTTCCATTCGTGTCAAATCACAAAAAACAACTCAAATATCGTTTAAAATCCGAAGCTCAGATCAGACGTTTAAAGGGAAAGCGCTCTCTTCCTCATCAGTGTGAAGTGAAATGACAATATTGATGTCTGATCGATGTTTCATTTTGGATTGTTGATCATTGGGGCAGTTGGTGGCGTAACGGTAGGGTGTTCGCCCCGTGATCAGAAGGTCGCAGGTTCGAATGGTGCACTGTCTGCTGTGCTGTGGTGTGTTCACAGTGAAAATCACTCACTTTCATTGAATCGACGTGTCATCACTAGGCGTGCACCATGATCTCGGAATCGCCTGATAATTGCTTATTTTAGGTTATCGGTATCAGAGCGATGCTTAGATTTGCCAGATATTTTCAGACGATATTTGACGACACATTTACGACTTGTTTATACGTATGCTGATATTTTTATGAACGCATATTTTTAAAATATTTTTGGGCCTTGAGTTAGAGACCTGCACTCCCGCTGGAGTACCGCGGGACCCAACGCACCGAGTGCGGCGCGGGACAAGATTTGATGGGTGAATGCGGGTGCGGGCGGTAAGGTCCTCATGTATGTGCGGGTTGCGGGGAATAGAATTAATCGCAAAATGGAATTACCTTAAAATTAATTTATTAAAAACAAATACTCTATTATTTATCTACTGCACAAAAGCACGAAAGCAACAAGAACGACTAAAATAAAATAAAAACAATTTACAGGCGCAAGGTCGGAAGCTAATTCTCACGTGGTTCATGTTCATCATTCCATTTAAATAAAACGAACATATTTTTTTATTTTCCGTTTCTTTTTTATATATACTCAAAAAGGAAGCAAGTGAAACAAATAACAGAGTAGCGGAAAGAAGCGGTAAAAATAAAACTACTTATATGGTTACCTGCGGGATTTTGCAGCCGGGAGCGGGCAAAACTTGAATACTGCGGGCGGGAGCGGGAGAAAATAATATATATTTTTGCGGGAGCGGGCTGGAGCAGGACAGAATCTTGCGGGAGCGGGCAGGAGCGGGACTGAAAAATCCGTCCCGCGCAGGTCTCTACCTTGAGTTTACACGTATACCCAGAATCCAGCGTTATGAAAAATCTTCACTTTGGAGGGCGCTTTAATAAATATGCGTTTGAGGCTCAGTTTTACGTGTAAGCTGAAGGTCCAAACGTTTTTTTTTTAAATGCGCGTTCATAAAAATATCCGCACACGTGTAAACAGGCCCTTATTGTACGACGGAAAGGTGGCGCTTGTGCCAGGCATGTCCAAAGTCCGAGGTGGGATTTTATACGGCCCGCGCCTTCTGTCTTGAAATGTATGGCGTTATTTTGTGCCAAAATTCTGAGCACGCAGCGGAACGTTCACCAGCAAAATCTTTTGTCTTTTCGCGCTCAACTCTGCCTGCACGTTCAAAATATTTGCTGAGAGAAAGTGCTCTGGTAGTGAGGTTTTGACCGCTCTCGGTGGGAGCGGACACAGGCCCTGCGCTCGCACTCGACTCCGCCTTCCTCATTTGTCTGCGTCGATATCGGCAGTTATACGCATGAAAAATATCGGATATCGGCTAATAATTGCCATATGGTGCATCTCTAATCGTTACAGCCCTAGTTTGGACGCCCCTAACGTATGTTTGCGTGTGTCCACAGGTGTTCTTGTTGCTGTGCATCGCCGACTGGATGGTGCACTCGATGTGGAAGAGCGGTAAAGACCCGGACAGTTTCTCCATCCCCTACCTGACGTCGCTAGGCGACCTGCTGGGCACCGCGCTGCTGGCACTCGGCTTCCACTTCCTCTGGGTCATCGGCGACCAGGACAGCGACGTGGGAGACTAAAAAAAAAAAAAAAAAAAACTTTCTTGCCACTTATCCGCCTCCGAGCTGGAGGGATGTTACCCAGAATCCTCGGTTTGAGTGGTGGTGGTGGTGGTGGTGGTGGTGGTGGTGTTTTTCCCAGCGACGGACAGACAAAGAGTCGAGGAAACGCAAATCTACAGGTGGCTCGTCGAGTCGAGACTGTTTTCGTATATTTACTAAAAGGACGGTACAAATGAACTTTACGCTTAATGAGATTGGGAACGTTGTTATATGCAGTATGAAAATAGCAGCAGCCAGGTCAGAGATTGATGTTACGGAACGGTGAGAAGCGCTGCTGATAAAATCATATTTATCATCGGAGGTGATGGGGACGACGATAAAAATCATTCTGTTAGCGACGCCTGAGGAGGGTATTTATAACCTGATTTATCGCCATATCGTTTGATGTTACAGAACATTTGAGAAGCGCGGCTGATAGAACACTTTTATCGATCTGATTTATCGTCACACCTGTCAGAGATTTCGATGCGGAGTTTGGGAGGAGGTTTGAACTTGTTCAGTATTGTTGCTCCTCAAACTATTTTTGCAAAATTTAATCAGAGGGAAGGTCAAAAACGATTTTTTGTCTCTGTCAGAGATTTTGGGAGGGGAGTTTGATGTTAGAGAACTTTTGAGAAGCTTTGCTCATAAAATGATTTTCTCTGACTGATGTGACCTTAAACCAGGTTTCGATAATCCGTCCGATAAAAGATTAATCATGAAATCGATCAGAGATATAAAAAAATGATTTATCGTCATACCAGTCGAACATTTGAGAGGCTTTGCTGATTGATTTTCTCTGACTGAATGAGTTTTTATCGTTTCTCAAGATTTATCATCACATCGGTCAGAGACTGGGAGGAAGTTTGATGTTACAGAACGTTTGAGAAGCGTCGCTGATAAAACGATTCTCATCTCCCCCACTCCCTGACCGACGTCACGATTAATCGTGTTTTTGTCGTAACTCCGATAAAAGATTTATCATCAGGTTGGTCAGAGATTCGGGACGATAAGTCATTGTCACACCGTTCAGAGATTTTGAGCGGGGAGTTTGATGTTACAGAAGATTTGAGAAGCGTTGCTGAAGAAACGATTTTCTCTGACGGATGTGATAATAAATGGGTTTTTGGTCTCTCAAATAAAGGATTCATCATCACACTGTTGAGAGACTAGGACGAAATTTTTATGTTACAGAACTTTTGAGAAGTGTTGCTGATAAAAACATTGTCCTCAATTTTTGATCAGAGGGACAATAAAAAACATTTATTGTTACACCAGTCAGAGACTTTTGGTGGGTGGTTTGATGTAACAGCTTTTGAGAAGCTTTCCTGATACTAAAACGATTTTCCCTGAGTGACCTGAAGATAAATCAGATTTTTAACGTCTGTCTGATTTTAAAAAAATCATTATCAGATCGATCAGAGTTTGGGAACGATAAAAAACATGATTTATCGTCACACCAGAGAACATTTGAGAGGCTTTACTGATAAAACAAATTTCTCTGCACAATGTGACGATTAATGAGTTTTTATCGTTTCTCAAATAAAAAATTTATAATCGCACCGTCAAGAGTTTGAGATGAAATATTGAACTTTTGGGAATCTTTGCTGATAAAACTCTTTTTATTATCCGCAATTTTTAATCGGGAGAACAATAAAAACTAAAAGTATCATCACACCCAGTCAGAGAGTTTTGGTGGGGAGTTCGATGTTACAGAACGTTTGAGAAGCGTTGCTGATAAAACACATCACATCCGAGTGATGTGATGATAAATCAGGTTTTGATCATCCGTCCGATAAATAATTAATCATCAGATCGATCAGAGATTGGAGACGATTCAAATTTAAAAAGTGATTTATCACCACGCCAGTCCGAGATTATTAGAGCAACTTTGCTGATAAAATGTTTTTCCTCTGAGTGACGTGACGATAAATCTGGTTTTCATCATCTCTCAAATAATAGATTTATTGTCACACCGGTCGGAGACTGGGAAGAAATTAGATGTTACAGAACATTTGAGAATCGTCTCCAAACCTCTGGGCCAGTGAAAAACCATTTATCTTCCCCCTTATCGACGATTTGGGGAAGTTTGATGTTATAAAACACAAGTTTTTTTTTTCTAAGAAGATGCAGATGATCATGTGTAGCATATTTATTTTCCTCCAATCAGCTTGCACCAAATTTATGTTTTCCCTGCCCTACCCTTTTTACCCACAATGCCCTTTTTTTCTGCTCGGGACCAATCGGTATGCTGTGTTGTATTGTGTTCTGTCGGGTCAGTCTTAACGCCGTCCAGTGTTTACACAGCCGTTTACACACACGCATATCTTAAAGACACGGGACTAACATGTGCCTGAGACGCAGCAGCGGGTGGGTTTGTGTTCTATGGGGTCACTCTTTGTCTTTAATGCTTTACATTTATTCCCTCAGTGTTTTTTCTACGCAGCTCTTCTAAGGTGCCATCGCCTACGTGTTTCGGCTTCCTCATGGGAGATCAAATCCATGTGTTTGTGGGTCGGGTTTCTTGTTTTTTATACATATACATATATATATATATATATATACATAATAAATGTACAGGGTTTGTTTATGGACAGCCTCTTCTGCACGCTGACTAATTTCTCTTTTTTATCCTTAGAAAATGAGACAGTAAGAGCAGGATAGGGCGGTACGCTGGCACAGTGGTTAGCGCTGCCGCCTCACAGCGAGAAGGTCCTGGGTTCGAAGCCCGGGGACGGCGGAGGAGTTTGTATGCTCTCCCCGTGTGCGCGTGGGGTTTCTCCGGGTGCTCTGGTTTCCTCCCACAGTCTAAAAGCATGTGATGTAGGTTAATTGTCGACTCTAAATTGGCCCCGTACGGTGTGAATGTGTGTGTGAGTGTGTGAGTGTGTGCCCTGCGGCGGGTTGACGCCTCCTCAGGGTTGTTCCCCACCTTGCGCCCGTAAGTTCCTGGGATAGACTCCGGCCCCACCCGCGACCCCGGTTGGGATTAAGCGGTTCAGATAATGAATGAAGGAGCAGGATAAATGGACCTTATTCACCAATGTTACGTTCTTTTCTTACATTTGTTATTAAGAAAATAAAGATGTTTAACGTTTCAAAACCGACACGTGCATCTCGTGGGGTTATTGATTAGTTTTTAACTCAGAATCCCGTACAGAACGTACAGAAACCGCACACATACCGTCAGAATTCAGTCCAGTTCAGTTCACTTTTATTTGAATAGCGCTCTTATCAACAGTTATGCCCCGTCCACACGGGCGTTAGAATCCTGGATAAATGAACGCACTCTGAACTCCCTACGCGTTTGCGTTTTAGAGCGTTTTCACACTTGGTCCGTTTCAGCCCTCAAAGCGAACTCAGATCGATTAGTCAGCATTTTTATGTATATGTGAACATGCCAAACGAACTCAGACCCCTCGGAAACGAACCGAACTGAGACCACATCGGGAGGTGGTCTCAGTCCGGTTCGCTGTAAGTCTGTGGCACGGTTCGTTTAACTCGCGCCTTATGAACACAAAGCGCTCAACTACCCAGAATGCAAAGCAGTAAAGGTCTGAGAGCTCCATAAGAATTAAGTATGAACAGAAAAAGGACCGAGGCCCCATCTGAGCTGAAGTGGAGCAGAAAGAGAACTCAGTCCCCTTTCAAATCAACTCACAGTGTGAACATCAAAAGAAGCGAGTTCCCTTTCTGTTGGTCCACTTTTTGGACCACTTCTAGAGGACTGACTTCGGTTCCTTTAAAGAGGACTATATGTGAAAACACCCTAAGAGCGGTGTTTGATTGACTTCACTGAGGTGTTACACTGGCGTTGGTTTGACGCGGTTAATTCCAACCTGCAGCCCAGTTTGTAGTTTGGTGTGTTTACCTGTGGGGGCAGTAATCAGGCTGTCCAAAGTGTTTACCTGTGTGCCGAAGTATAAAAAAAAATATATATAATATTCATACAAATATAAAAGAGGAAATAATGGCACATGAAGGACATGAGGGTGTTTTCACATATAGTCCTCTTTAAAGGAACCGAACTCCGTCCTCTAGAAGTGGTCCAAAAAGTGGACCAACAGAAAGGGAACTCGGTTCTCTTTATGTTCACACTGTGAGTTGATTTGAAAAGGGACCCGGTTATCTTTCTGCTCCACTTCAGCTCAGATGGGGCCTCAGTCCTTTTTCTGTTCATACTTAATTCTAATGGAGCTCTCAGACCTTTACTGCTTTGCATTTTGGGTAGTTTTCACTTCGAACAAAAACTGTCGAAGCGAACCAGGAGCGCTTTGTGTTCGAGGCGAGAGTTAAACAAACTGTGCCGTGGACAGAGTGTTTTCACACTTGGTTCGTTTTGGCCATTAAAGCCAACTCAAATCGATTAGTCAGCATTTTTACATATACAGTATGTGAACACACCGAACGAACTCACACCCCTCAAACGAACCCAACTGAGACCACATCGGGAGGTGGTCTCAGTCCGGTTCGCTTAAAGTCCGCGGCACAGGTTGTTTAACTCACGTCTTATAAACATAAAGCGCTCCTGGTTCGCTTTGACAGTTTTTGTTCGCAGTGAAAGCTACCCAGAATGCAATGCAGTAAAGGCCTGAGAGCTCCATTAGAATTAAGATAAGATCAGATAAGAAAGAACTTTATTTATTAATTATTTTGTCATGAACATGCTCAGTGCAACAAGAAGAGTAAGATAAGACAATAAAGAATTTAAGAACAACAGTAAAATAATGCAAGTGACCAAAAATAAAAACAAGAACAAATAAATAAATGTAAAAAATAACAAATAAGAAACAACTATAATGAATGAAGTATGAACAGAAAAAGGACCGAGGCCCCATCTGAGAACTCAGTCCCCTTTCAAATCAACTCACAGTGTGAACATAAGAAGAACCGAGTTCCCTTTCTGTTGGTCCACTTCTTGGAACACTTCTAGAGGACTGACTTCGGTTCCTTTAAAGAGGACTATATGTGAAAACACCCTTAAAGCAAACTGGACTGAGACCACCTCCCGACGGAGTTCGTTTGGCGTGTTCACATACTGTATACGTAAAAAATGCAGACTAATCGATCTAGGGTTTGCTTTGAGGCCTGAAACGAACCGAGTATGAAAACACCTTTGGTTTGGTGTAATGACGTCACATGGAATGAGAGTATATCTTGTATATTTTTTAAAAATAAAAATAACTTGTACATGCAAGTACATAAAGTTATGAGTATTAAAAAAAACAAGTCTTGTGGCACAAGAAGGACAGTCTTTGTGCTGCACCATTGGTTTTACATCACCTACCGAAGCGCATAATAGGGATAGTAAACTAACTTAATGGCATCATGGGATATATTGGGTCCTCCAGGATGTCATTTCGGCAGAAACCACGACACATCTGAGTAGTGCAGGACGTCCTGAACACAGCATAAAGCACGTATGGCCAACTTCTACACACATGAGAATCAGCCCAAAAACAGAGAAAAACACAAAATTCTCTTAGGGTGTAACGGTTAAAATAATAGCACAAAACTGTAGAACTGAAGAAAACCCAACAGGGTGATGGTTTACACAAACACACGTGCAATAAAACATTTCAGCAGTTGTATACTCTTAGAACAAATGTGTAGAAATATTACACAAACCATGTGTAGCACTTTACACATTTTGTGTTAATGTTTAATAAAATTGTTGGAAAAAGTCAGATCTTTTGTGTAGTTTTAAAATGTACACAACACATGCATTTGTTGACAGCTGTGTCGTGTTGACAAAGTGCGGTAAAATTAACAGAAGACACTTTGTCCCAAAACATCCATTAATGTGTAAGAATGTGATACAGTTTGTGTCCATTTTAACACGTCTTTTCTAAGAGTGTAGATTCTTCAAACCGGGAAGAAGACAACATCGATGAATGTCTGAATGTTGGTGAAGACTTAAGAACGGTTGGTGAATGAGGGCTGATGGGGAGGATAATTGTGCTGGAAAACGTCTTGTCTCCTGTAAAACATATCAGTGACACATCTACTGCCTGTTTTGAAAAAGTGTGTGTGTATGTACCATGTTTTTAAGCGTTGTGGGACCTTTTTGGGCCGTTTTGTCCCCTAAAATCACTTTGATTTGTTTTTTGGGCTTTATAATGACTTTATAGAAAATGCGCTTGTTTTATTTGAGAAACTAAAAGAGGTTAAGTTACTGAGGTTAAGGTTAAGGTTAGCTATAGAGTTATATACATCTAGTCGTCATGGAGTCCCCACAAAGATTTTTCCCTATATTGCTGGCCAGAATATATAAGCATAAGCAGTTATATCAGTATATATACTGGTGTGACGAGATGCTCAAGAGACGAGATGATACGCGAGATGATTGGGTTCACAATAATGATACGAGACGAGATTTTAACAACTTCCCCTATTGAAACATGACTGGAATATGACCTTTTATTTGACTAAAAGACATCAAAAGTCGTGTGCAAGTGCAGTATATTTAGTGCATCAACTGACTGGACTCTCTCTTCTTCATGTAAGCACCAACAGAAACGTTTCAGCTTGTGACAGTCCGTAATCAAGGTTAAATCAGACATGTTGGTGTGTTATGATAATGACGTAGTGCCATGTTAGAGAACTTGGACGAAAATAACACGATTTCGAGAAAACAGCTTTAGCTTTGTCAAGAAAAACAAACTGAAGTTAAAAGATGTTTTGTCAAGATCCTGAGATAAGTTGTGATCATGAGATTTCTTAATCTCAAGAAAATGACTCTCATTATGTCGAGATCAAGAGGAAAAGTAAGTCGAGATCAGTCAAAGTAAACTTTATTGTCATCTCTGCTATATACTGTAGGAGGATACAGAAAGACGTGGCTCCAGTTTTAACAACAAGGAACAAAGAACAAATAAGGCACAGAATAGGGCATATATAAATAGAATATAAAATGTAAACTTTAAACTAGAGGTAGAAAGAGAGACAATTACGATGCGTTACTCTGCTTACAATTATGGTTTTGGAGTCGTCTTTTACACTGAATGTGCATGAGGTCAAAATTTTACAGTTTATTTAAAAAAAAAAAACAGTATCTCTGAAAAAGTCAGAGCTAACATCCAAGTCGGATCGAGTAAGTGCAGATGCTGTAACAGCGGTGGAGAACTAGAGTCTGTACAACACTTTAAATAATTTGTGCAGAAACAGATTAGAAAAGGCGACCAGTCATATGTAAATCAATGTTCAATATTTGTGCAAATATGTAGCAGCAATGCAAAAAACTGTGCAAATATTGTAGCAGCAATCAAGACAAGATGTTAACAATTTCGATCGTCTGGCGTTAAACGTCTGCCAGATCCGCAGCAGTTTGGAGTGACAATGCTGTACAGTCTGTAAACATAAACACAAACATGATTCATAAACATTTTTTTTTATCTGAGACAGTTTCAGTGCAACACGAATGAGAATGTCCGTTTAGCTGTGGACAAATATTTTTTCTTTTAGAGCTCACGAAAAATAACGTTGACGTGTGTCCTCTATCGAGTTCTGCAGTATAGCAGACTCTGTCACAAAACAGCTTTACATATTAGAAGTTGGGACTTTAATTTGATTTGCGGGCAGGATGCCAAGGAAAGTCTTGGGTGCTGGCAGTGCAGTGGTCTGAGCTGCTGTAACTTGGAGCTGCCCCCCGATAAGAGCCGATGCGAGATTGGAACGGACCCAAGAGGACGCCGTCCAATAACGCCACTTTAATCTGTCCTCAGGACTCTTCACTACACCGACCCGGATTACTGCAGTCTCTGAGGTACGTCCTCTGTCTCTCTCTCTCTCTCTCTCTCTCCCTCCTTTCTCTATCATTTCTCTCACTTCTTCTCTCTCCATCCCTCCCCCTGCTCTATCTCCCCGTTCTCCCGCTAGTTGCTTAACCTTCCCCTTCAATCAGCGTTCTCGACTGTGAAATGGCTGGAAAACGCCTTCGTTGCCTCGAGTCCTATTTTCCGCCTGATTTAAGCAGTTTTCTGAATAGCAACAAGCGTAACTACGCAACTTTTTCAGCATCTTAGCAAGACTACTTTCAAGACTCTGTGGCTTTTCCAAATTCTATATATATTTTAAAGAATTTCTGTACGAAGACGCGTATTTTTAACCAGCAGGTGTTCTGATCGGTGTTTAATTGACAGAAGCTGCTTCTGATTGGCTACAGTGTCCAAACTGGGCGCGTGAGTGCAGCTCGCACTGTCTCGCCAGCCTCGAACTCCGAAGATTCTTTGCACGCGACACGTATCCAAAAAAGGAGTCTTGAATCCAGTCTTTTCTTTTGTTGTCTTTCTTTAACGTGACGGTGAAAAGTAGGAGTGCACGGTGTAAACGGTATAAAAGGTATGCGATATAAATTTGGCCAACGATAGGGATTTTGATCATACCGACATACCGCTGAAATTTCCGCTCCTCGCCCGCGAAAATGACGTAATCAAGTCGCGTCAAATGCGCGAAAACCACACCACGAGGCATTTGTTTTTCGGAAAATGGAGTGTACGGAAGAGCAGCTCGTAAAGAAGACCGGTGCAACGTCCATAATCATCTGGACATGGTTTGGATTTAGGGTCTCGAATACTGAGCAGAAAAACATAATCTGCAAAATATGCCGGGCGATAGTAATTGCAAACAGGGTTTTTTAAGGCCTAAAAACTTATTTTTAGGCCTTAAAAAGTCTTAAATTTGCTGTTCTAGGTCTTAAATACTTTTTCACAGGTCTTGTTTTTCCGATGTCCATGTAAAGCTCATTTTAATTCTATTTCTGTTTTTGTTGTGGCTTGGTTGATTCCGTGGTGTTGTAGTTTTTTGTTTCACTAGTCCAAATATAATTCGCTGTATTACGACTACAAAAGAGACCAACATGCAACAGCCAATCAGCTTTGTGTTATCGGCGCGAGTCTCTCTCGGATTGTGCGTTACCACAGACGTAAAACCGAGTTTACGTTTTAGCTATGGGGAAGTGCAGGTTTAGCGATCCTCGGCTTGAAAAAACTGAATGTAAGGATTGGTTGCTAACAATTCATTTGAAACATACTGTTTATTATGCAAGAAAGCGATTAAACTGGGAACGTTAGGTGTACGAGCCCTAGCGTCTCATGCAAAAAGTGAGAAACATCTGACTACTGTGAAGGGTCTCCAGCAAACGACAGCCATCAGCCAATTCTGCCAAGTATCTGGAGGCTCTTCACTGCCTAAGCAAGGATTTTATCAAGAGAGACCTAATTTCGGAAGTGACCGGGCCGTTTGTGCTGATGTTTGACGAAAGTCTTAATCGCACCTCCAAAGTGAAGCAACTGGACTTGCACGTACGTTTTTGGGAAAGCGGGCAGGTGCAGTCAGGATACCTAGGACCCCAGTTCATGGGGCATGCTGCAGCCGAGGACTTAATGAAGCAAGTGAAAGTAAGTAAATGTTTTATTTTGCCATTTTTATAGTTTTCAGAGGTGGGCAAAGTAGCTAACTTCATTACTTAAGTGAAAGTACAGATACCACTAGTCAAATGTTACTCCAATACAAGTGAAAGTTGTACAGTCAAATTTTTACTTAAGTTAAAGTACTGAAGTACTTGTTTTAAAAAATACTTAAGTATTAAAAGTACATCTTCTTTCACCGCATTGCTGCATTATTGCCACAACACTTACAAAACCTTATGCCTCTGACTAGATTGTAGACGCTGTAGAATAAGGAACTAGTGGAATGTTACAGAATGAAACACAACCCAAACTTAATCAGGAGGACAGTGCAGTAGCTGTAAATGCAGCTCAGAACATCAAATTAACATTCCAACCTGCTTAAAGCCCAGCTCTACACCTCTGGCTTCATGACTTTCCAACAGTAACAATGTTTTAATCAAGACAGAAAACAGCAGAACTGTGTGAACCTGGTTTTATAGTTCCAGTCTACAGGCGTGACCTAACCCTACTGATTACTGACAGACTGTCACCTGCCAAACAACCAAACACCTTTTAGAAAAGGGGGAATAACATCCACTTTATCCACAGATTTGAAAGTAGCGAGTAACGAGAACCTTGATAGAAATGTAGTGAAGTAAAAAGTATGGTATTTGTCTTTCAAATGTAGTGAAGTGAAAGTCGTAAGTTTCCAAGAAAAATACCACTCAAGTAAAGTACAGATACTCAAAATCTCTACTTAAGTACAGTACTCAAGTAAATGTACTTACTGTCCACCTCTGATAGTTTTTATTAGAGTAATTAGGGTTACCTTTTCTGTTTTATTAAGTGGATTGTTATTCATTTTTCATATTGTTTATACTACTTTCCTTTGTTAAAACTATTAAGAAATAATTGAATTGTATTTTAATTACACTTAACATCATTAACAGTATGAAAGAAGAAAGCTTGAGCAGATCTGTGGTTAAAAGGAAAAGGCCTATCTCCCAAGGGTTGGATATTTGGATAGTCAAGTCAAAGTCAGCTTTATTGTCATCTCTGCTATATACTGTACAGATACATAGAGAGACGAGACGACGTGGCTCCAGGTTATTTCCAGTGCAAGCAAACAAAGAACAGCAGAACAGAGAATAAATAGGCAGTGGCACAACTAGGCACATTTACATAAGTAAAAATACTAAGATATACATTAAACAATATACATTTTAAACTAGACAATATGCAATATACAAGTCAGGATGCAGTATTCTTAACATTATTAGGACAATTATTAGTATTAGGACAGTAGTGTTGTATAATATAGGCTTACATGGTTCAATGGGCATAGTAAAAAGGTATGGACATTATACACAATAGAAAAGGGCAGGGTGGCTGCATTCACAGTATTGTATAATGCATGCTTACTCATTTCTATGTTAATTTTAAACAATAACAGAAATAAAAGAATATGTCTAAGTGAATATGAATTAAAGTGTTACATTTTTGTCTCAGGAGTGTGTGGATCCCCTTGACCTAAGAAAACTGGTGTCCATTTCATTTCATTGAGGAGGAGATTCTGGCCAAGGGAGAAGAGCTGAGATTAATGTAGCACCCACACACACACGTGTGCATACACACTACAGACTTGTGCTAAGCTGTTTGTATGTTGTTGGTTTTTGTAGTTCAACAATGCATCTAACCTGTTTTCAGCACTGTTGCAATAAATTTGTGATTCTGCAATTTTGCATTTTCTTTTGTATGTGTTTTTGATGCTGTGATATAGGTCTTAAATTTAATTCATATTGATCTTAAAAAGGTCTTAAAAAGTCTTAAATTTGACATTATGAAACCTGCAGAAACCCTGTGCAAAGAGAGGTAATACGAGCAATCTGTTCTACCATCTTAAAACGAAACACGCTGTTGAATATGAGAGAAGCCAAAGAATGTGCCTTTCTCAAACGCCAAAGTCAGTCTCAGAGTGATAAAAAAGTTGGCCAGCAGACCTCAATCACCCAAGCATTTTCTAAAGGCTCTCCGTTTGACAAAAAGAGTCAGCGGTGGACGGAAATTACAAATGCTATATCTGTATTCTTGTGCAAGGACATGTTGCCTTTCCAAACAGCGGAGAGAAGCAGCTTTAAAGAAATGATTAAAGTCCTCGATTCCCGATACGTGGCACCTAACCGCACGTATTTTAGCGAAGTCAAAATGCCAAAATTGCCTGGTAAGGTCAACGAGCAAGTAAAACACATCTCCGTGGCATCAAACATTATGCTACTACTACTAAAGGGCATTTAGCACTGGTGGCAACATTGTAACATGCCACAGGTCTGCACTTAAGACAGAGACTGTGGACAGGCTTGTGTTCCTGGCAAAAAATCTGCCATAAACTGGCATAAAACTTATGTTAAAACTAAAAAAAGTGTTCTATTTTTTTTTCATCTGTTGCTCTTTGTTTACAGAAAAGAAAGTTATTGAACTTTAAGAACTTTTTTTAGCACAGGTTGCAACAATGTAGCCCTTTAAATTGTTTTCATATTTTTTATTTAATTAAAAAAATATATATTCCAGGTTCACAACTACTTTGAAATGTCTTAACAGTTTATTATACGACCTACTGTTGGAATGCCTTTGCTATGGACATATGTTACCCTTTCAAAAACAGTTATATTGAAATGTACAGATCTAATTATATACCGTCTATCGTCTAGGGCTCAAAATGTACCGCAATATGATTTTTTTTTTTTTGCCATATCGCACAGCCCTAGTCAAAAGACTGTAACGCTCCTGAGTTCTCAGCTTCGACACAGTTCTAGTCTACAAATGTTCTTACATCTTTATATATATATATATTTCAGGAACCAATCAGATTACGACACGTAAGGCAACTACGTATTACTTCTGTGTTACGTACTAATACAGAAAGTTTATATAGAAAGTTCCAGAAATATTCTAATTAGCTTTATAGCTCTAAATTCTACTACAAATAGTTATGAAATGTTAAATCCAAATATTCAAACATTCATGCAACACAAAATGGCTCTAACTGGGCGTGTTCAGCTGGCAAAAATATAATGATCTTAACTACTTTTTTCCAGTAGCTCATTACCAAACTACTTTTAAAGCTTAGCTGTAGCTTATCCAGTAACTCTTAATTTTTATAAACAGCAACGTAGTGTGACAAAATAATGCAAAGTGAGAAAAAATACTAGTCTTTTTCGTGTCTGTACAAAACAGGTATTTTTAAATAGCAGGTGTTTCTTATTGGTGTTAAACTGTCAGAAGTGGTTTCTGATTGACTACCGCTGGCCACGCTGGGTGTGTTCATTCGCCATAGTCGGAGGATGGAGTTAGTGAGTAGCTAACAAACGTTTAGTGATCTTAACTTTTTTTCAGTAGCTTATCATTAGCAAAGCTACTTTTAAATTGTGTAGCTTTAAAAGTATTTTTTTCATGGCAGTTAAATAGTTTGGATGTAGTTAGCTACTTGGACTGAAGCTAACTAGTATATTAAAACAATAGCTTAGCTATTTTTATCATCTGTAGTGTAGCTTAAAAAACTACCTTTTTAAAAGTAGCATCACAAGACTAAACCTTACCCTGGCAGAAACCGTTACAAGACTTCATAACCATATTTATCAAAATATATGACAAAACTGACAGACCTTACAAGCATTTAAGTGTAACTTGAATTTGCATTGCTAAAAATTGTCACATTATTTTTAACATTGTGTGGCATTATTCACATTCTACTTTACTTAATTTGCTTCAAGAGTATCTAACAGCACAAATATTAATTAGGAGTAGCTAGGAATATGTAGCTTGTGGTGTAGCTAAATGTGTAGCTACACTTTTTAATCAAAAGTGTGTTGTAACTTGAAAAGCTGCGTAAAAGTATCTTCCCCAACACTCTGTGCCCAGATGAAGAGCTTTCCTCTCTGTTTACGTCCATTTGCTCGACATATTCTAGAACATGTTTAGCGGTGCGTGTTGAGCGTGAGAGATTTAGCCTTGATTGAAGAGAATGAAGAATGGCAGGGAAATGCCGAGTCATTCTCTGTCTGGTCTTGAGTTTTCTAACTCTGAAAGATTCTTCCTCGTTGAGAGAGAGTAGGATGGAGGGAGGAGCGTCTGATGGCTCTGCCTCTTTGAATCACTTCTAATGAGCTGGAAGAAAGAATTCCCTTCAGAGCTGCTTGTGCATTAGATTTTTCTGTCTGTGCTGTACAGCAGGGCACACCTTTGAAAGCATGATTACAGGTACAGAACAGACCCATTCTGTAGCTAAAGACCGTTAGCTTTTTGAGTACCCAGCATACTGAGCAGGAGCAAAAATTGCAGACATTAACGTAACCTGGATATAAACCTAACTAGCCTAGTTAGTCCACCCGCTGTCCTGGCAGCAAGCGCCCTCTCCTCAGCGCTGTCATCCAGAAGCCGTTTGTCGATAGCTAGATTGGAGAACTGTGTAGCTCATGAGAAAGGACAGAGCTGAGCGTGTGTAAGCGTCGGCCCATAAAGAGTCGGACACAACATCGATCGGGGTCAAGTCTGCCAAAATCAATACACGACCCCTGCAACAATAACGGATACTCTGACAGACTGTCCTTACACCACCTCTAGTGGTCTGCAGCTATAAAATAGAGGTCGTCTGAATTATAGACCTGACATATATTTAACATTTGTGGTCATTTTTTAAAACTAATGTACCAGTAAAACAAATAAATACTAAAAATTTGGCTCTGATGCAGTCATCCCTCTTTCTGCTTTACAACGTGATGCTGCTAATTTGGGACTATTACAGTTTTTCTCAGTTGCTTTGGTGCATTTCTCACCACAGAATTGAAGTTCTCAAAACTGCTCGTTCAATTCCCACAACCTCTAGTCAGTTGTGCACATCATAACAGCAATTTCTGGTTGTTTTTTGTCATTTTGCAATTGCTTTAGTACACTCAGGCAGATGCTTATATACAATTCTCAGCTATATTATAGGTCAGCGGTTGCTTATGTCATGATGATCAAAATGCATCTATTACAGTCTTACACTCCAGATGAACTCGTCATTTCTTCATTGTGTAAGTCATTGCAGTCAAAAGTGTTGAACAAGATATCATTGGCTGTCAAGAGTATTTTATAGGTTTCCACAAAACTTTTTTTGGTTTGTTTTCACAAAACTAATGATTCCTGCACCACCTTAAATTGCTCTCAGACGCCTGCAGAGGCTGGATAAGACATTCTAGGAGGTTCGTTCCACGCTGCATTGCAAAGGAAGATATCCGTTGTGATGTGGATGAGAACATGTGGCCCAGTATACAGGATCGGCAGCAATTGTAGAAAGCGTTTAGAGTTTTAGTATGTGTATATACTGGTTTTGATTTTGTAATTTGCTTCTTTTTTTCATTTCATATGTTATGCATAAAGCTTTGAAATGCATTTCTTTCTAGACTGCAGTTGCAGGGCATGGTATGTCACCGTATACCTGTACAATCAATAAAATATTCTTCTTGAATCAATCTCCCGCAGTCGGTGTATTTTATTTTTATGCTTCCTGACCTTGTCATTCAGATCTTTCGTGCATCAGGAAATGATGACATGACTTTACATTTTGGCGGTCATGTCCGTGGACGATGATTCATGGACTTGGGATTTTGATGGCACTGACATATTCACTGACGTAAATACCTGCTTTTGAGGCACGGACTAAGGATTTTGAAGAGGTCACCTGCTTTTGCCGGTCATCCATGATGTTTTGCCATTTGCACTAAGTGTTTTGAGAAATGCACTCGCTGTTATGCAAATGTTAAGTCTGTTGTGAGAAATGCACCAAAGCAACTGAGAAAAACTGTAATTAAGAGACTAATTTCAAGTTTGCACTAATTGGGGCAGCTGGTGGTGTAACGGTAGGGTGTTTGCCCCGTGATCAGAAGGTCGCAGGTTTGTATCCAGGGCCAGTAAAGTTACCATTGAGGTACTCATGAGCAGAGTACTGTACCCAAGCACTGCTCCCCGGGCGCTTGTTAGCTGCCCACTGCTCCTTCACGGATGGGCTAAATGCAGAGTGCCTTAAAAACATACACTAAGCAATACTTGTTTACATTCCATCTCTTCACTAAACGTCACTTTCTTACTGTATTTATTGCGTTAATTCTGTATTTATTGTGTTGCTTGTTTGCACCTTTTGTCCTGTTGAATGTAATGTTCAGTGTTACTACATGTTGCACCGGGGCCATGAGGAAGCGCTGTCTCATCACACGTACATGTATAAAGCGACTGATGACAATAAAGAACCTTGAACCTTGAAGAGGTCACATTTGGTTGTGGTGCACTGTGTGCTGGGCTGTGGTGTGTTCACAATGACAAATAATCACTCACTTTTTCATACTTTCATTTTATTGATTTAAAATTTCATAGCTATTTTTGGCAAGGCTACTACGAGCTTTTTATGGAAATTCCTCAGATTTAGATATTGGCTAAAAGGCATTTAAATTGAGTTTGACGTTGTATTTGTTATTCTGTACTTTCATTTTCACAGCACACATGTACTGGTTTAAAATATCATTGCTCTTTCTTGATTAATAATAATTTGCAGCGTTGGGGAAGAAACTTTTAAACAAAAGCTTTTCAAGCTACAAGCTATGTATGATTAAAAGCTCATTTTTAATGTAGTGAAAATAATATGGAGTTGAATATACTAGTTACAAGCTACAGTAGAAAAAAGTAACTATATCCACGCTCACTACGACGGATTTTGGTTTCCAACTTGGCCAAGGTGGGCTCCATCTTCTGACAGGATCGCACTGTGACGTCAATTCAACACCAGTGAGAATCACCTGCTACTTAAAAATAGGTGTCTTTGCAGAGAGGGAAAAATAATATTTTTTGTAGCAACCACATTACAGTGCTATTTTAAAAGTAGCTTTGCTACTGATAAGCTACTGAAAAACATAGTTAAAGATACTGACACGCTACTGAATAAAGCAGTGGTAAATTAGTAGCATCGCTCCTCAACGGTCAACCCCGACTATAAACCAGATCAAACCATGACACATCACTCCCATCACCGCCCAAACAGGTCAGGAAAATGATAGGGAGGAAAAAAACCCTCAACCCTCTTCCTCTCACACACACACGTTCTCCGAAAACCCCAAAACGAGGCGGAAAGTTAAGCCTGATGTGGCCAGCTGGTAATAAGAGGAAAAGGAAGGATATGTGGAGGATGAAAGAGTATTTTCAGATCAACAGAGGCCCGATGTGAGGGTGTGGTGAGGGATTTGGTTAAGGGGACGGGCACGGGGTTTGGGGAGGAAGATTACACAGCTGCTGATCACTGCTCAAAATTCAAGATTCTTTATCAGTTATGTATATAGTTATACAAGTACAACACACAGTCAGATGATCGCTCCTAAAACTGCAGATTAAAACAGGGTTTTAGACATTAGGGGCCAATTTCCCAGTCGAGGATTAAGCCTAGTCCTAGGCCACTTATGAATTTGAATGGTAAATCTCCATTGGTACTACAATTTAGTCCAAGACTAGGCTTAATCCATGAGCAAGAAACCAGCCCTATGGGTCAATTTCCCAGTCGGGGATTAATCTTAGTCATAGACTTATCTTTGAGTTAGAATGGTAAATCTCCACAGGTACTACAATTTAGTCCAAGACTAGGCTTAATCCATGAACGAGAAACCAGCCCTAGGAGTTGATTTCTTGCTCATGGATTAAGCCTAGTCTTGGACTAAATTGTAATACCAATTGGGAATGAACGACTCAAACACAAAGTTAGGGGTAGCGCAGCGGTTAGCGAGAAGGTCCTGGGTTCGATCCCCAGGTCGAGTTTGCATGCTCTCCCTGTGTTCACGTGGGTTTCCTCTCACAGTCCAAAAGCATGCACTATAGGTTAATTGGCAACTCTAAATTGTCCCCGTAAGGTGTGAATGTGAGTGTGATTGTGTAAGCGTGCGTGTCCTGCGGTGTGTTGGCATCTGCCCAGGGTTGTTCCCCGCCTGGCTCCGGTCCCCCTGTGACCCCAGTTGGGATTAAGCGGTTCGGATAATGAATGAATGAACTCAAAGTCAACCTAACTTAGTCTAGGACTAGGCTTAATCCACGACTGGGAAATTGGCCCTAGAGGTTTACGGCCACACCGCCGTGAGCACGCCCGCTCTCATCTGATCTTAGAAGATATGCTGGTTTGGGCTTGGTCAGTACTTGGATGGGAGACCATAAACATTCTCTCTGGGCCAGGTGGTAGTGTAATGGGTTAGATTTACGGTCGCTGGTTCAAGCCCTGACCAGTAAAGGTACAACTGAGGTACTCGTGAGCAAGGTAGCGTCCCTGAGCACTGCTCAACAGTGCGGCCAAAAAACCTGCTCAGTGCTCCTTCATGGATGGGTCAAATGTAGAGGTGACATTTGGTTGTGCTGAGCTGGGCTGTGTTCACAATAACAAATAATCACTCACGTAAATATAGTTAATTCATCTAGCACATTGTCATACACAGAAAATGTTGGAGTAAAGAAAAGAAGAACAAAATGGGAAGGAATAAAAGAAGATGCAGATATTTAACAAAGACATCAGCAATAGTGCGGTTTTTAACAATAGTATAGTGGTTAACTGGCCTTCTGGGATTTATTCATTCATTCATTAACTGAGCCGTGAAATCGCAACCGGAGTCGCCAAATCAATGCTTGATTAAAAAGAAGTTGTTTCTTTTAAAGTTACAGCATTAAGAGAGTTTCAGCTGAGCCTTGTGTTTGTAAAATTCAAAACGTTGAAAGAGATTTTCCCTGTTTTTGCATATTGGCTCCAAATATTGATCGTCGGCCCTGTTTACTAGCAATAATCTGTATTGATATTGCCCCTGCAAAACCAATATCGGTTGATCTCTGCTTCAGTTAGTAGTCACTAAGTTTAGTTAGCTACTGCCAAACGCGCTCCCAGCTTCCTCCTCCGTCTTTGTAATGAAAGATTTTTGTATTTTTGTAATGATGAAACATTTTGCCACACTACATCAGTATTGTTATTAAAACATATTTAGTTACTTTTAAAGCTACAACATTTTAACAGTAGTTTAACTACTGACAAGCTACTGAAAAGTTAGTTAAGTTGTGTCGTTTTCCTGACAACAGTTTCGCACTTCTTGTTAATTCAAAAACCTGAGGTTTTCAAGGTCAACTTTTATCACAGAGCACTGTGCCGTAATTCGCTGGGCCGTAATGCAGCGTTTTTCAGCTTTCCAAAGATAGAAAGACAGAGATGTGAAGTAGCTAAGCAGGCGGCATGAAAAGCTGGTCACACGCTCCGGTGGTTTTCCTTTCCCCACTGACGTTTCTTCAAAGACACCACTTGAAAACGTGGTGGGACGCAGCAAAAGCTCACATATAATCTCGGAGATCAGCCTTCTCCCCACGGCGGCGCAGCGAAGCCCGCGCCAACGTCAAGGCCAAGCTCAAAATCATCCACTCAGCTGGAGGCAGTGCAGCTGATCACAGCACATTCTCCTCAAAGCCTCTCCATTACATGATGCTATATGCTGCTGCTGCTGCTGCTGGTTGTGATGGATGTTTTGTGTGTGCTGTACAGTACCCTAATTTACACTTTGGCCAGTTTCCACTGCAGCCTGCGGTACGGCGTGGTCCTCTACTGTCCGGAACAAGAACAAAGTAAAGGTCTGGTACAGTGAGCATTCATTCATTATCCAAACCACTTAATCCCAACTGGGATCGTGGCGGGACCGGAGCCTATCTCGGGAACTATGGGTGCAAGGCGGGATCCAACCCTGGGCAGATGCCAAAACACTGTAGGGCACACACACTCACACAATCACACTCACATTTACTTGGCACGTTTATTGCATCATAGCACGCTGTTGGCAAATGCGAGATGGAGTTGGAGGAGAGTCCGCTTTGGCCAAAATTGAAGTGAACTTTGTGGCTGTATTTATCAAAATGTGTGTTTCAGAATTTACAGAGTGTAACTTGAGCTGAAAATTAAAACACTGCCTCCAAAACGATGGCGGAACCTCATTAGGGGGCAGTTGGTGGTGTAACGGTTGGGCTGTCGCCCCATGATCAGAAGGTCGCCAGTTCGAATCCCAGCCCGGTAAAGTTACCATCGAGGTACTCATGAGCAAGGTAACGTCCCCATGCACTACCCCCCGGACGCTGCCCGTGTCAGCTGCCAACTGCTGAAGCCTTTCGGATGAGATGTGAAACGTCTTGAAGAATCTGAACGAAGTCCAGTTGCCTTTAATCCAAGCCCTTAAGATGATCACATCCTGAACGACTTTTCAACCCTGAACTAACCCTTTAGTTTTCGTTCTAGTTTAAGGTACCGAAGATTCACCGATCTTCAATGTGAAGTGGGTTGAAGCGCAGGAAGACAAGGAGACTTTGATTTTTGTAGCTTTATTGCGAAAACGGCAGAAGTACAGAGGAAGGGAGAGCGTGCTCCGTGGATCTTGTTCCCACAGGGCACACGGTTCCTTTTAGTTCCATCGAAATTCCGTACATTTTGCTTTTCTGGAACTCCCGGAGCTTTGTGCAGAAACACACACTGTTCATGTTCTCGAAAAACGGGAATAAATAAATAAATACAAAAGCAACCGGAGTGTGTATTAGACAACATAGCTCTTTATGAGGCAGAGCAATCACACACACACACACACACACACACAGGACAACAGGCACGTAGCATGTAGGTGTTAAATGATGTTGGAACTGTAGGCGGCAAACACAGACACACACACACACACACACACACACACACACACACACACACTGACTCCACATCAGCTGGGTCCACTCATGAGGATGCATGTAAGCGCAGTGTCACACACAAACACACACCATTTTCTATATGTGAGCTTAAATGAAGGCACTCAAGTGGGAGAGTGAGCTGCCGTGTGTGTGTGTGTGTGTGTGTGTTTGATGGTGTTACTGTGCGGATGGAAGGCACTCAGCCTAAAATGTCGCCTGTCTATTTTGTGGGCCTGCATGTTGCTAAATGTGTGTTTGTATTTGTGGTGTGTATGTGGGGGACATGCTGTGCATGTGCATTTGTGTGTGTAGCGTGCATATGAGACATGATGTGCATGTCTGTTTATTAGTGTGTGTGTGTGTGCTATGTGTGTGTGTGATGCGTATGTGCAGGCGTTCATGTGTTCGTGTGTGTGTGTGTTCCATCTTGAATGAGTTTCTATGAACAAACGATGTGAAACAGCAGTGAAGCTGACGTGGGCGAACCTTGTTTTCTGTTCTGCTTTACAGGGTTCAGGATCAGCTCTGGACTGTCCTGTTAGTAATATATATAAAGTAGGGATGCACCGATCCAACTTTTTCAGTTCCGATACCGATGTCGATACTTGTTCTTTGGGTACTGGACGATCCCGAGTACCGATCTGATACCAGTTTTTAACCTTTACAGCCCTAAGAGAGTTTGTGGTGTTTTATACCTTTGTTTTTAGGCTTGATCTAGTGCGTGTAGAAGTTAGCCACACATGCCTTATGTTGTTACGTTCAGGACGTCCTACACTACTCAGATTTCTCATAGTTTGATGTGTAAATGCTGACACTGTCTTAAAATCAGCCCATTTCTGATGAAAACTGACTTGTGTTTGTAGAATTCTTCTTTTTTTAGCTTCATGTAGTATAAAAGTGCAGGAATTTATTGACTTGCGGAGTTGTTATTATGTTGAGACGTTCTATGGCTTGAAGAACAATAAGGTTAGTGCAGGTGGAAACACTTCTTTAGCCATTTGGAATCCATCTGGATATAGAATAAAATTATTTGATAAATAATGCAGTTTTCTATATTTACTTCTATATTTTTGACCTGATGGCGTTCCACATGAGAGTAGTTTGACCTGATGGCGTTCCACACAATAACGTGACGAACGCGTCTCGGGAATAAACACTGAAAACATCAAGTAAGCGGCTGTGTTGTGAGTAGAACGCTGGTTGTTGTTATTTATCAGTTAAAATATAAGTTGTGTCTGTAATAAAGGGGAAGATTTGACGGAACTGGAGCACGTTAGTGAATGTTGGACTTCCCTGTGAGAGACGTGTGCGCTGACAAACACAGCAGCGAGGAACACAGAGATAGTGAGTGAGAGCTGGTCTTGTTAGAGAAATTAAACAGTATAATCGACTGTCACTAATGTCGACAATAAACAGATCGGTGCATCCCCGCTATATTTGGGATAGGGGATATAGGGATGGGGTAATTGGGGGTGTTGGAGGATGAAGGGGCAAACAGTAAGGCCTGGTGAAGACCAAACCTGAAGAAGAGCGAGCAACAGAAGAGCAGAAGCTGAAATCATGTTGCTTGACATTTTACTGTTCTTTCTTGTTTTTACATTTTTCCGCACTACGTTATGAGCAGATCACAGACGGCTTTGTGCGTCTGCTGTAAAAACCCTGCTCTACGGTGGCACTCACACTGCCAATCAGCACTGGTTTATCCGGGAAAACTAATCCACCAGAGAAAGAGGTGTCTAATGCTGCTCTAAAACCCAGACATGCGGTTGTGACATAAATAAGACTTTTTCCTCATTTCTTATTCACATTCAAAGCAAACAAACAGCAGGAAAATGACAATTGCACAAATTAAAGCGTCTGTTCCTTTGAAGTGCTTAAATTGTAAAGTGACAAAGCACAAATATAATGGAAGAAACAGACTCTCTCACTCTCTCTCTCACTCTTTCTCTCCCTTCTTCCCCTTTTACTGAACCTCTCCCCGATCAACGGCTCAGAAAACAAAGTCTCGCCCACAAACACAGCCCACACAGGAACCCGGCAACAACGCACCAAAAAGCAGGAAAATAAACATAATCCCATTTTATAAATCTAACACTAAGCGTCTTGTTTCCTGGCAGGAAAAAATATTTAATCTTCCTCAAGTCTTTTTCACAAAGTAATTTAAATAATCTGTCGTTCAGCTGCTCGCAGCTCATAACATGATAAAAACACAGAATAAAACAGAAAACCAGCAGAAAAAATGATAATCCCTTAAATTAGACGGCTGACCGGGGGTTTGAAAGGTGTGAATGTGTGTTGGAACCTCTAACCAAAATATGCACCCCATAATTACGCACCTTTAAACAAAATGATTCCAAAAAATTATCAACATGTGGCCAGATACAAACCAACAAATTATGTATCTCTAGCCAATATGAACCCCAAAAATGATGAATCTTTAGACAAAATCATCCCAAAAAGTTTAGGAACATCAATATGAAGCCAAAATTATGCACCTCTGGCCAATACGGACCCCAACATTTACGAACCTGTATCCAAATATGGACCCAAAAATTTATGAACCTCTGGCCAAATATGAACCCAACAACTGGTGTACCTTTAGCCAATATGAACTCAAAAAATGATGAATCTTTAGACAAAATCATCCCAAAAAATTAAGGAACATCAATATGAAGGCAAAAATTGAAACTTTGGCTAATATGACACCAACATTACGCACCTCTGGCCAAAATGAACCCCAAAAATTTAAGCTATGGCCAAAATGTAAACCCACATTTATCAAACTCTGGCCAAATTTGAACCAAAAATGATGAACCTTTATCCAAATATGAACCAAAACCCCAGTTGGGATGAAGTGGTTCTGATGAGAAATGGATGAATGATGAATCTCTGGGCAAATTTCAATTTCAATTTTGTTGTACCTGTGACAATGACAATAAAGACATTCAATTCAATTCAAATTTGAACCCAAAAATGATGTTCTTCTTCTCCGGGTGACTCTACAGGAGAACCATCTGTTTGTTGCTCACAGTGTGAAAAGGCACCAGCATCCTCCTGTACACGCACTAAACACCGGCGTCCTCTTAAACACCAAAATGTGAGCTCTGTAGCTTGGTTCATAACTTTTACCACTTTACTGTTGCATTCGGAACTAAATTCACAAGAGTCATTATTATATTGACTATCTCACTTCAAATGTGTAGCTACAATACTGTATAAAATCCCAAAAACTGTTAAAAATTGCCTGCAACAAAGCCTCACTGACGACACGATCGTACCTCGGTCTGGACCAAAGTGGCGCATGTTTTGTAACTGCAACAGATAATTGTTGCTAAATTTGATCACAATATTATCTTCTGTGATCATCGGGCCTCATTCATCAACTATTCTTTAGAGCATATTTCTTCTTAAAACTCGTTTGCGCAGTTTTCACAAAGATTCTGATGTTCACCAAACGTACTATTTACGAACAGAATCTACCATTGCTGAAGAGCACTTTCACCTGAATCTTATTGCTTGCGTATTTGTGCAAAACATTACTTCATTGAATCTTCTACAGTTATATAATATTACACTACGTAAACGTCTTAACTGTGTTAGTCGCAGTGCACAGCAAAATAATCACAAACTGAAATAATCAAATTCAACAACAATTATCTGTATTTTTGCAGTTACAAGTTTCAACTGCGCTATTAAAGTGAAAGTGAGGGATTATTTGTCATTGTGAACACACCGCAGCGCACAATGCCCCACAACCGAATGTGACCTCTGCATTTGACCTATCCGTAAAGGAGCAGTTGACACGGGCGGCGCCTGAGGAGCAGTGCTTGAGGACTGTACCTCAGTGGTGCCTGTAACTGTAACGGTTAGGGAGTTCGCCGCGTGATCGGAAAGTCGCTGGTTTGAATCCCGGACTGGTTAGAATACCTCAGTGATACCTTTATCGGTCCGGGATTCGAACTGGCAACATTTTCTGATCACAGAGCGAACACCCTAAACATTTAGTCTATAAACTGCCCTGATGACCGAGTTGCAGTAACGGTTAGAGAGTTTGCCCAAACTGAAGTCCTGCACCGATAAAGGTACCACTAAGGTACTCATGAGCTCCAAAACACTGCTCCCTGGGTGCTGCCAAATGGGTGTGTACTGTGCTGCGTTCACTTCAGAAAGTCGTCAACATCAACAGACGACCACGTCATCAATGATGCTCTGCTCCAACTTTTGTTTTTTTTTTCCCCCAGATATTGTAGCTACGCATTTAAAGTGCTGTGGCCAATAAAATAATCACTTTTTTGCAAATTTAATTCTGAATGCAAGTGACATTCATCAAAGTTATGTGCAAAAGTGCGGAGTTCCTTACTGGACTCACATTTCACACCTAAATTTGACCATTGCACAGGAGATTTTGGGGAGAGTTTCCTTTAAAAAGAGTGATGTAGGGGCTGGAGATGGAGCTGGAGGGGGAATAATAAGATAAATGAAGTTTAGCGTCTTTCAAGTCCAATGTTAAGAGTCTCTGGCTCTCTGAGGTGTTATACGTGAAGCGATACGGCTGAGAAAGTCGTTTCAGATTTCGTCATGTCGGCTCGGGTTTTTGAGTATTGCTTGTCGACGGCTGCGAGTGGAAACGGTGACGTGACTCTTATCTTACAATTCAACAGTTCACTTCCATATGTTTTTGGACATACTCAGTATACCCAAAAAACGTGACATCATGAGCAAAGTACAGTACAAATCCACTTCCCAACTCGGCCTTATTTTCCTCGTTCCAGGACGGGGCGATTCCGAGTCACGTTGACGTCAATAAAAAAGTTGTCGAAAGTTCAGCATTTTTATTTATTTAATATTATTTTTTGCTCAGTCCCCTGCCTGCCTGCCTGCCTGCCTGTCTTCCTGCGCCAATGACAGATCGAGATTCTCCGAAAACCGTCTTTATTTTTCCCCGCCTTCTATTCCTTCCCAACCGGTTTTCCGATGAAGTTAAGCTCCAACACCAAGTTTGTGCGCAGGTTCCTTTTTTCTGCGTAAGCGTTCACTAAACGCGTCTCCTTACTGCACTTTCAGGTAGCTTGGGGTGGAGTAGTTGAACATGAGGAAGTCGAGTTTGTAGAGCTCGTAGAGTCGACTCTGTTGTTCGGCGCTGATGTTTTGGAAGAACATCGCCGCCATCTGGTCGGTGGTTCGAGTCGACTTGGCGTAGGACGGAAAGCGCAGGGAGTCGCCGGCACTGGCGAGCTTCAAGACGTATTCGGCGTCCTCTTCCAGCGTCTCGTACTTTCCCACCAAGTCGTAGTGGATGTGGCAGGGGTGGCAGAGCGAGTAGACGGTCTGCCAGTGCTCGTTGAGCGGCGCCTCGCGTTGCGTGGCCGGGTCGGCCAGGTACTCGGCGAACTCTGCGAACTTGACGTCGGCGCCGGCCTGCAGCGCCTCAGCGGTGGCGTTCTTGCGGTAGCGGCGCACGATCTTGGTGCCGTATCGCTTGTGGAAGGAGGTGTTGTAGCGCAGCGTGAACTTGTTGCGGTAGGCCGAGACTAGGCGTTCGAAGGGCTCGCGGACGAACAGGAACTTCAGGTAGCTCTTGAGGCGGTGGTTGATGTCGGCGATGCCGTACTGGTTAAGGGTGCGCAGCCTGCCGGGCACGTGAGCCTCGTTGGGCGCGATCTCCATTGGGTCCCGGTACTTGCCGCCGCCGCCGAGCACCATCATCACCCGCTTCCAGTTGGTGCAGGCCACCTTGGGCACGTAGCAGTAGATCAGCTCGTGCTCCTCGTCCACCACCAGGTGTTTGAGGTCGCTGGGCGTTAGCACGCGCCGCTTGCGGTTGGCGGCTCCGTGGGCGCGGCACATCTCCGACACCTGGTCGCGCCGGGCCTGATGCAGCAGCGCCGCTCGAGAGAACTCGGCCTGCGATAAGAGAACAAAACAGACAGAATGTCAGCTTCAAAATGATCCACTTTTATCATCCATTTTTGTCCCACAGACTAACATAGAGCTCAAATTTCAACACTTTACTGCATTAGCAACCACCTAGCAGCACCACAGCAACCACCATCACAAACTAGCAACCACTTAGTAACACCTTAGCAACCACCTAGCAGCACCACAGCAACCACCATCACAAACTAGCAACCTAGCAACATTTTGATGCAACTAGCATCACTTTGCAACATTTTAGCAACACCATAGCAACCACTTAGTAACACCTTTATCATCTCCCTACAAACAGCTTAGCAACCATCATAATGACCTATACTCGCCTTAGCAACCACCTAGAAAGACCTTAGCAGCCATTATAACAACCTAGCAATCACCTAGCTAATACCACAGCAACCTCCATAACCACCTTAACACCTTATCAACCATCATAATGACCTAGTTAGCCCCTTAGCAACACCTTAGCCAACAGTGGGACACACCTTAGCAAATGTTATAATAACCTAGCAATCATCATAATCACCTAGCAACTACCTCTCAACCACCTAGCAACACCTTAACAACCATCATAATTACCTAGCAAGTGACTTAGCAACCACCTGGAAACACCTTAGGAACCATCAAAATAACCCTGCAACCACCTCGCAACAGTTCAGCAACCACCTCGCAACAGTTCAGCAACCACCTCGCAAGGGCTACACAATTACATTCACATTTTCTTGCATCTATCTATTAATCTATATATTTTAAAAATCTCCAAAATATAAATGCAAATGTTAATATGACTAAAGTAGTCAAAGCACCTTTGGCTTTCATGCATTAATATTTACTTGCATTTCTTGCAGTAATGTGGGTATTTAGTTTACGTCTATCACATAAAATTGTTTCTGTGCAATTAGAATATAAACATTTAAATATAAGAACAATATAATCGCCTGACTTTTTGCGTAAACTGGACGGGAAAAATATTTTGGGTCATATCGACCAGCCCTAGTCAGAGAATTTGGAGGCATCTTAAGAAAAGAGGAAAACCTAAGTATAGGAACTTTGAGTCTTTAAACCGACACATTCCGACCTTTTCCGTCTCTTCTTCACCTCGGCGTCCTGCTGCGTGAGACGAGGTTGGAGAAGTTTAACGTTGATAAGTGCAGACATAAGCGCACGCCGGGACAATCTCACACACACACGTAAGACTCCTTGAAGTCTGGAACAGCCTTGGTACTGCTGGATTATGAGACTAGTCTTTACACGTCTTACATCACAATCAGGGTGAAAGTAACAAATTACAGCTGCACGTTACTGTAATTACATTGTTGGGGTTTTTTTGCGTATGTTTTTACGTCTCAAATACTCAAGTAATGCATGTAATTTTACTTGCACTTGAGTACAAATTTAAGTAACCTACCACACTACTTTCAAAATCCCATTTTATCACTGATTATGCCTTCAATTTTAATATATATTCTTACTTTTAATAAACATTCAGCATATCAGTGCCGGTTATCCAAAGTAAAGATTAGAATAAAGATTCTTGTGTCACATGAATTTAAGTGAAAAATGTATATTTTGTAATTGAGTTTTTTATTTATTTTATTCTAAGTTTGAATCATTGTGAACACAGCACACCACAACCAAATGTGACCTCTGCATTTGACCCATCTGCATCTGTGAGGGAGCAGTGGTCAGCTAACAAGGGCAGCACCCAGGGAGCAGTGCTTGAGGACGGTACCTTGCTGATGAGTACCTCATTGGTAGCTTAACCGGTCCGACACTTGAACCAGCGACCCTCTGATCACGAGCCAACTCGCTAACCGTTCCACTACCAACTTCCCCTTTTATTTCTGAGTGTTATTTCAGCAGTGTAACAGCACTTTTACTTGAATACAAATCTTCATGACTCTTTCCACCACTGATCACAACCATGCGGCACAAACTGCTTATCATCGCAGAGCGTTTCACAGCGGACATTAGTAAGCACAGTGTGTTCTCCTTCTTCTTTCTGCAGCCCAAAGAAATGATCAAAGCCCCGTTCAGCCCCAACACTGACATAAAGCAGGCGAGGGAAGGGGGTAGTTTAGGTTTAGGGTAAATGTTTAAGACGTTTTCTTTAATCCAGATTAAGGAGGAAAGAGTAAAGCATGTAAGTTTGGGATAAAGGGCCATGTGGATGTGCATTGCTGGTCCCTAATGCGAGTGTCCAAAATCCCCTTTTGACATCTTTTGTAAAAAGTCTTGAGTTTCAAGAGTTTTTGCTCAACAACTTTTTACAAAACTTATTTAATCTAATTTGAAAATTTACTTGATCAGATTTTTATTCTTGTTAAGCATTGAAAAGTTGTGAGCAACACTAAATGAAAATTGGAAGGCAAATAAATTTCCATATGGCTGAGCTGATTAAACAAGAATTAAGATTAAACATCCACATGAAAACAAGCTTCCTTTATAACGTGGAAAGTGTGTGTAATTCTAAACCACTACTGATGAATCAAAGTGGAATATTCCTTGGCTAATAAAGTTACACACTGCAAAGTTATTTGCAAGTAAATCATATTAACGTGACGTGACTCTCAAACGGAACGCTGTCATGCACAAAAATGTAGAGTCAAAATGAGTCTGAATTGGCTCAAAAATGACCAAAGTTTCAGTATTTCTTCATTTTGAATTAATCAGAAAATATATATTTTTTAATTCTATAATGTTAGAGAAATAAATATAGAAAAATGCATTTTTTTTGTTATCAAATGAGTTTATTCAACATCCAGATGGATTCCAAATTAAGAAGTGTTTCCAGCCGCACAATACTTTTTCTTCACAATACTAAGCCACAGAATGTCTCATAATAAAAACTCTGCAAACCAATGAAACACACTGTTTTTACTATTTTTAGTAGTTATACCGTATGTACAGTTTCAGCACTTTCATACTACATGAAGCTAAAAAAAAGTAAACATTTCTACAGGTGCAGGTCAGTTTTCATGAGAAATGAAAGAAAGTGTCAAACTACGTCAAACTATGAGAAATCTGAGTAGTGCAGGACGTCCTGAACACAACAACATAGGTCATGTGTGACTAACTTCTACACACACTATAATAAGCCTAAAAACATAAGCAGAGAAAACCCCAAATTCTCTCAGGATTTTAAAAGTGTATTTTTAGTAGAGATCAAGTGAGTAAAACACGAATACAGAAAGTCTCAGTGTGCGCAAAAACTGTTGACTAGTAGTGTAGCTAGACGATGACAAACGCTGAAAACCGAGCTTAAGCTTTACAAATTCCTAACCCTGTCTAACGGATTTGTAACACTTTACAGAGAATATAATTGTGTCTGTCGCCTGCCCTCGAAATGATCCTTCCCATAGGGTCTGCGCGGGGCAAATGTCAAGAGGTCAGTCTCACAGGTCAGCTGCAAATTTCTCCTTTCAGTCACAATGCAGCCTTTAGTTCTTTTTCTCCAGCTGCCCCCCAAAATTTCCACCAGAACACACAAAGAAGCTCTGAAACTGCCTGATGCAGGGGATTAACACTTCCAGTTGGTAGTGTAACGATTAGGGAGTTGATCCCATGATCGGAAAGTCGCCAGTAAAGGTACCGCTGAGGTACTCGTGAGTAAGGTATCGTCCACAAGCACCGCTACCAAAAAGCTGCCCACTGCTCCTTCATGGATGGGTCAAATGCAGAGGTCACATTTATATTTATGCCATGTAACAGTCACTTTTAGAGCGACCTCTGTTTCCAGTTCCCCAGCAGCAGCTTGGGTTAAGGGTCTTGCTCGGGGATACAGTGGCGGTAGTGCCAGAGGTAGGATTGGAACCCACAACCTCTTGGTCCAGAGGTAAGTATCCTACCACTAGGCCACCAACACCCCATCACAGTTGGTTGTGGAGCACTGTGCTGTGCTGTGTTCACAACGACAAACTAGAGATGCAAGAAAACACAGTGTGATTGTTCAAGTTTTGTAGCTGTGACATGAAAACTGGTCGAGTAGAAAGACTTTGATTAAAAATGCATTGAAGTGAAATGGTGAAAGAACGAGGGATGATAGAAGTAAGAGAAAGACGAGTGAAGCAGATTGAGGTGTGTGTTCAGTGAGGTGGTGTGAGGCGGCAAAAGAACCGTGTTGACCATTGTGTGAAAAAACAGGTGAAGAAAAGCTTTCGAGTCTCAAATCACATGTATTCATAATGGGAGAAAATGAATGACAGAACAAAAACGATGAAAAAGACGAGTGCGGGTCGTGACGGTTACAGATCACAGATGCGAAGAGGCTTGTGAGGGCTCGAAAGACTTCACATTTGGTATCTTTATGAAGAACGGCGGCTCTGCAGTAAAGCATCAAAATTTAAGCTCTGTGTTAGTCTATGGGGGAAGAAACGGACAAAAAGATGGACAGAACTCGCAAACGAGTGGACGTATAAAAAAGGTGTAAACAAGTCACCCACATCACTATAGACCGCACATTTTAGAATTGCAGCTTAGTTTCTAGCACAAAAACTGGGGGAAGAGTAGCAGTCACTACAACCCAGACACGGTCCAGTCTCACACACTAATTATTGATGTCCGTCTGTGTGGTCGCCCCAACTCATCCCCCGTTCCTGCTTTTCTTCTCTCTTCCCACAGTGTGGGGTTTTTGTTGCGGTGGAATGGTTTATCAGATCATAATATAGACAGACTTTGTGTGTTGGTCGTTGACGGATAAAATGACGAGAGAACAGAAAGAGAGAGGGAGAGAGAGAGGTCAGTGTGTCAGGGAGGATGGACCTCGTCCAAAACGTCTCCATGGAAATGCGGAGATATAACGAGCATCAAAGGCTGGAGTGTGAATATTCAGTGAGTGGCTCCATTTCCAACGCTACTGATTTAACTGTTCTTTTCAGCAGCTTCAGAAGTGATGCTACTTTTAAAACTAGCTTTTCCAGCAACTCTTTTTACGAACAGTGATGCAAAACACCACCTTGTTACAAAATATAACTCACTTCAAAGTAGGGACGCACCGATCCAACTATTTCAGTTCCGATACCAATCCCGATACTTGGGCTTTGGGTACTGGACGATCCCGAGTAGCGATCCGATAACAGTTTTTAACCTTTACAGCCCTAAGAGAATTTGGGGTGTTTTTCTATACCTTTGTTTTTAGTAGGGCTGCACCAGTACCAATATCAACCCCCGTGCAGTTACTCGTACTCGGAACAAAATTCTCTGATACCAATACCGACACCACATGTGGAAGATATGATGTAGTGACGTTCATCGCCACAACACTTGCCAAATAAACTGTAAACTGTGAGGAGATAAAAATGTCAGCCGTCTGGAGGTACTTTAAAATAAATGATGACAGCAGCAAAGCAGACTAATATTTTAATATTTAATATTTTATTTAATTGTTGCTTTTTTATGTTTTAATACTTACAGAACAAATAAATGGAAAAAAAAATATTAGCATCATTTATTTTATAAAATGACATAATAAGGCTCAAGTGTACTTTAATTTATATATTGGTTAAAAAAAATAAAACTTCTAAAAAAAATCCTATTATTACTGTCATTGTTATTATTAACAGACCTACACAGGTATCGGTACTCGGTATTGGTGAGTACCCGAAAATAAATATCGGTACTCGTACTCGGTACAAAAAAATGGTATCGGTGCACCCCTAGTTTTTGGTTTTGGTTGTGTTCAGGACATCCTGCACTATTCAGATTTGTCATAGTTTGATGTGTAAGTGCTGATAGTCTTAAAATCAGTCCATTTCTGATGAAAACTGACCTGCGACTGTAGATTTGTTTTCTTTTCTTAGCTTTACGTAGTATAAAAGTGCAGAAACTGTGGATGTAACTACTAGAAATATTAAGAGCAGTGTCGTGTCAGGCGGAAAGATTTCTTTATCCATATGGAATCCATCTGGATATAGAACAAAATTATTTGATAACAAATGATGCATTTTTCTATATTTATGTTATACTCTTAACATTATAGGACATAAAACATATTCTTTGTTTAATTGAAAATGAAGAGATTCTGAAGTTTTGTCCATTTTTGAGCCAATTGTGACTCATTTTGGCCTATAACTCATTTTGGATTCGTTTCTGGGAGAGAATGAAATTTTTGACATGATGGCGTTCCACATGAGTGTCGTTTGGCATGACGGCGTTCCACACAATAATGTGTTCGCCCCGTGATCAGAAGGTTGCACGTTTGAATCCAGGACCGGTAAAGGTACCACTGAGGTACTCAGGAGCACGGTGCCGTCCCCATGCAGTGCTGCCCATGTCAGCTGTCCACTGCTCCTTCAAGGATGGGTCAAATGCAGGGGTCACATTTGGTTGTGGTGCACTTTGTGCTGTGATGTGTTCACAATGACAAGTAATCTGTGAGTACTGTGAGTAGAACGCTGATTGTTATTTGTCAGATAAAATATAAGTTTAGTCTGTAATAAAGGGGAAGATTTGACTGAACTGGACGCTTTAGTGAATGTTGGACATTTTCTGTAAATTCAGTGGAACTTTCGCAAGCAAAATCTGGAAACACTCTACACATGCTCATATGGAACGCCAAAGGTGCCATAATATGCCAAAATTTTACACACATTTTAAAAACTGTGTATTTTGTCACACCATGAAATAAACAAAAGTATAATTTGAAACATTAATTTCATCATCCAATATATTTTTCATATTGCACAGCCCTAGACGAAATCGCTTGGATGTAGTTAGCTACCTTTTCTCTGCAGCGTGTAGTTTAACCACTGTATTTAAACAGGAGCTTGGCTATAACTTAGCTACGTTTAATCTGAAGTAACTTGTAGCTACAAAAACTGTGGTTACATTGGGTTTGGTGAACTAGAATGTTCTAACGAGGCCCGTAAAGCCCTTGTTAGTGTTAAAGAAAAGTTTCCCGTTATTCTCTTCAGTCAGACGGGGAAGTGAAGTGACCACAGATGCTGCTGAATAATAACACGGAAATACAGTGCTTTATTCAATATTCCACACACACGACTTGTTTAGCTTTCTTCCGGTGGGAGAGATTTGAAGAGGCTTCAGTGATTTTCTGTCACTTTTGTTTGCCCATTAGCCGGGACGCTTCCCAGCACAAACTCTCAGCGGCTTTAAACGACTCTGGCTAATGCAGTGGCTCTGCTTATGATGAGCTTTTTGTGTATCATTTGGTACGGATGAGTCGAGCAGTGTCACGCTAGTGTCCTAATGAATATTTGTTTGCCACACACAAACACAAGCTTCACTTGTCCGAGTACATTCTGCGTTTTTATGGTATTTATCGGTCATCGACATGCCGATATAATGAATTAATTTAGAAGTTGACTACTTCAACTCTGTCTGAAGTCACCACTCTGTAGTGTAGAGGTCTGACCTGTCTGAGTTGTTCGACGTCACAAGTTTAGCCGCACACTGAAGGCTGAAGGGATTCAAAGTCTGGCATTCTTACACAGAGGTGTGAAGCTCCCTCCAGTTTTTTGTTATGAACATTATGAAAAGTTCTCAGAATTAAACTCTGTAAAAGGTACTGAAGTTTGTTCTAAATTTAAAACCAATTTTTATTTTACAGCAGAGAGTATATCTGTTCAAAATATCAGTCATCTCTCTCCTTGATTGGTAACAATCTGCATCGATATCGGCAATATAAAAACGTATCGGTCGACCCTTAGACTTGTGTTTTAAGACCGCTGCATCACGTACACTGTGAACACAAATCACAAGAGGGCTGTGTTCCAAACGCATTATATTAACTGCTGCTTTCAACATCAACCTGATTGAAAAATGATCAAAATGTAAATGCAATAAAATAAAAAAAACTTCCGCTATAATTGATTATGGTCTGCCACTGTATTGATGCAGGATCTTCCACATTGCAATGCATCAATTATGCGATTAATTTCAACACCCCTACTACCCCTACTAATACCTTACAAAACCCAAAAAATGGTACAAATTGTCTGGAGCAAAGTGGGAAAACCAGATAATCGTTGCTTATTATGGTCATAAACAGACATTTTATCACTGTTGCATTTTGTTAATATGAAAATATTATTTTTTGTGACGGTCATTTCACCAGATTCTGTACGTTGAACAGAAGTGTCAGAAGTGTGTTTGATAATCAGACTACCAGCTTGTTGGAACAGTAAACGCTACTCAGCACTAGATGTATATCTAAAATATATATTTCACCTGGCTGTTCCTAATGAAAGTAAACTTTTCGCAGCGTCATGATGGTTTAAACTGGGTTCGGCTGGATGTTTGTTCGTGGCGCGGTGGAACGGAGTGTGTCCGTCCATCTGGCTAAAATAAGCGCTGGTTTGTGCAGCTGTCGGAGTCGAGGCTGAAACTGCGGGTTTGTGATCAGCAGACGGGGGGTTTAAAGCCTAAAATAATCCAGAGCAGAAAAAGTAAGAGTTCTGCTGCTGAGAAGAGCTTTAACCCCACGTTCCTCCACTTACAGCAGTTACGCTGGAGAACAGTCGCTATTAACGTAGAGTAAATATTTAAAAAATCACCCAAAATTGCAAAGTTAATACGTGGCATACTGACAGCCTCCTACCCCAAAAAAGATGGAATGCTGTAAAACATAAAAAATAAGAAATATACAAAATTTACTGTTAGTATTATTACTAAATTGAATTAAATTGTACAAATTATGGGTTTTTTAATTATTTATCTTGGTTTAAGACTGTGTAAGACTATTTCTATCCACTGTTAATGTTTTAATGCAAGTAACGTACAGTAATATCTCACCTTACGTTGCTGATTGTTGATTTCAGAACATGAAACTTAAGTCGAAAAAAACAACTCAACTCAAAAAACTCCCCTAAAAAGGCGACCTAGGCCTCCTGGTAACCTACCAAACATCTTTAATGCGCCGTCACAGACAAAAACCAGAATTCAGTAATGAAACGTTGTACCATATGTTTTAGAAAAATTGTCAGCTTTCTCTTCAAAAATATATACAGGTAGTTCCCGACTTCTAATGAGTTCTGATCCCTGTTGCGCAAAACTTTGAGGTATCACTATCATCATCGTAAGACCAAAAAAGTGTAAGTATATATATATATATAATTGGTCAAAACTGCACAGTAGTAATGAATTTGTGGGGATTAACTGAATATATGTGTATATATAAATATATACTGTAAATAATCAGCCAGTCCCTGCAAATTCATTACTACTGTGCAATTCTGACCAATTATCCCAACGTTTCCACAATTTTAGACCAATCATTGTCGTTTTCCACAAAACGTTGAGCCACATGTCAGCGAACTCACTTCCTGGTTACGTTTAGAAGCTGCAGGTAACGTGTTTGATAAAAACGCCTCACATTTACCTTCAAAAATAACAAAATGATTAATGGTTAATAAAAGTAATAGAGATTTTGTTCCCTTGATTTTAGTTCATTGTTAAAGAATCATTTTAAAGGGGGACAAAATCGCAAACTTTCTCCTGCAACTTTATTTTTTCCCGCAACAAAACGTCTAAAAATACCATAACTTTCATCACAAATTTTTTTAGGAGCTAAAAATGCAGAAAAGAGATTTCTGGAGGAGTACGATATGTATAGTCAGAATGTTATTACTGTTATAATTCTATTATTTAACCTTTTAAAACTTACAGACTCAAACATGAGCAGTTCTAGCAGAGAAATGACAAAAATGTGCCCAGAATAGAACAGCAGCTTTTCTCTAACTTATCATCAGGATTTTCCTGTTATTACTCTTGGTGAGCCGTGTAACCTCTGTAATCCAGCGTATTTGTGATGATTTTCAGATTATAGTGAGTTTGATTACGGCAGCTTTACGGGAAGTGTTTCTTATTTACTGTAGCTCCAGTTGAGCAAAAACTCCTGACGCTATGAAGTGAGTCGTTTCTTTATCATTTTCAGCATGTAATTTCAAACTTCTGTCTCCACATAATATGACGCTGTCTTTATATAACACGGTGCACAGCTCCGAACCCTGTTCTTTTTATTGGTTCTGTCTGAGAGGACGGATGATGAAATGAGTGAGTCGACAGTGAGAGCCAGCAGCGCTGTATCAGAAACATCACTCCTCTCTCATAGCAACACCTCCCTTTAACACACACCTCACTACCTCATAATCAACTGCTCTCCTCCCTCCCTCCCTCTCTCTCTCCCTCCCTCTCTCTCTCTCTTTCCTCCCTCTCTCTGTCCCTCTCTCTCTTTCCTCCCTCCCTCTCTCTCTCTGTCCCTCTCTCTCTCTCTCTCTCTCTCTTCCTCTCTCCCTCTCTCTCTCTCTTTCCTCCCTCTCTCTCTCTCTCTCTCTTTCCCCCCCCCCCCCCCCCCCCCCCCCCCCCCCCCCCCCCCCCCCCCCCCCCCCCCCCCCCCCCCCCCCCCCCCCCCCCCCCCCCCCCCCCCCCCCCCCCCCCCCCCCCCCCCCCCCCCCCCCCCCCCCCCCCCCCCCCCCCCCCCCCCCCCCCCCCCCCCCCCCCCCCCCCCCCCCCCCCCCCCCCCCCCCCCCCCCCCCCCCCCCCCCCCCCCCCCCCCCCCCCCCCCCCCCCCCCCCCCCCCCCCCCCCCCCCCCCCCCCCCCCCCCCCCCCCCCCCCCCCCCCCCCCCCCCCCCCCCCCCCCCCCCCCCCCCCCCCCCCCCCCCCCCCCCCCCCCCCCCCCCCCCCCCCCCCCCCCCCCCCCCCCCCCCCCCCCCCCCCCCCCCCCCCCCCCCCCCCCCCCCCCCCCCCCCCCCCCCCCCCCCCCCCCCCCCCCCCCCCCCCCCCCCCCCCCCCCCCCCCCCCCCCCCCCCCCCCCCCCCCCCCCATCTCCCTTCTGTCTCCTCCCACTCTCTCCCCTCACCTCTCCCCCACCTCTTCCTCTCTTCCCCATTCATCTATCTATCTATCTATCTATCTATCTATCTATCTATCTATCTATCTATCTATCTATCTATCTATCTATCTATATTCCTCCTCCCTCTCTCTCTCTTCCTCTTCTCTATCTATCTATCTATCTATCTATCTATCTATCTATCTATCTATCTATCTATTTATCTTCTCTCCTCTCCTTTCTCGCCTTCTCACCTAACATTTTTCCTGCATTATTTGATGAATGACGCGTTATTTTTGGGCTTTCTGGTTTGTATTCAGATTGCAATATGTGTTGTACTGCACATACTGGATGTTCAACTATGGATGAAGTGCAGAGTCAGGTGATGTTTTAAAGGGACAGTCAGTGAACACACACTGGGGAAAATATTAACAGATAGTGACAGAGAGAAAAAAAGGAGAGAGTAGGAAAGAGACAGACAGTCAGAAAGGAGAAAGAGTGAGAGAAAGAGAGAGAGGATGCAGGCAGAATGAGGCGGCTTTACAGAGAGTCAGGAACACAAGTGTCTTTCTGAGTGTGTGAGTGTGTGCTTGAGACACCATAGTGCTGGAATGCAGGAGTAAATACTGAGCTAATAGTGGAGTGGACACAAACCTTGTATACCTCTATTACACACACACACACACACACACACTCTCACGGTTCTACTGTCATGAGTCATCATTGCCACGGCAACAGAGGGAGCTGACTGCTCAACAACAGTGAAGAATAAAAGCACATCCTCAACTTGCACCTCTCCATTCTTTCTATCTTTCTCTCTCTTCTCTCTCTCTCTCTCTCTCTCTCTCTGCCTTCTTTCGCCTCTCCTCTCCTCTCTCCCCGCTTCTCTCCCTCTTTCTATCTCTCCATCCTTTCTGTCTGTCTTTCCTCCCTTTTCTCTTTCCTTCTCTCCTTCACACACAAACACACACACACACACGACAGCCATGAAACTGGTCTATTGTCAGAGGGAGTTTGCTGTCCACACACACATAACACCCACACACCCACACACCCACACACACCCACACACCAGTCTGATGTAAACCCTGCTCACATGTGAGTTCTTTATGAAGCTAAATCAGTTTTTCCAGCCAATAAAAACTCCAGCAACTTTCCCAGCAGTGCGTTAACGGCCCACGTGGCGAACACACCCCGATGATGTTCAAAACACAGATTCTAAAGTCACTGTCCGATTCTGGAATTACTCGCCATTTCATCATCTCAAGACTTCTGAGATTACATCAGCGGCTTATTTGCTCAGATCTTCTCCAGCTCCGGCCTGTCTTTCCTATCGCAAACACAGCACGGACCGCAGAGCGCCACCTCACCATGCTAATCACTTTCTGTCAGCAGTTTCGTTGCCGGTCAACAGTTCAAACTCAACTTCGGTCAGTTGGGAAAGTCGTTCGGGCACTTGAACGAGTTCAAAATAGAGATTAAATACAGATTTAAAATGTCCGCAAGAAAAACCAATCCTTACGGACAAAGAATATGATGTTTTGGAGATGTTCAGCACCACACACACACACACACACATCTAGCCTGGCAGTGAAAATCCCGAAACACAGTGTGTGTTCTTTACCAGTGAGAATTTTCTCAAAGAAAACTGTCAGAAAGTTTTGTTCAATAAACCTTCTGCAGGATGGAATGAGATCTGCAACCAATCAAATAAAAAACTGTACCATAACCATAAAGATTAAGTTTGTTGCCACAGTGTTACGCCGGATATCGCTGTTTGGGCCGGATCTGACCCGTGGGTCATTATCAGGACCACTGCCCTAAAAGTTAGATGCAGGCTCTTTCATCATCAGAACAAATATCCAGCTTTAATGGTTGAGCACAGCACAGGTCATGTTAGTGGAACCAGTGAGAGGACAAATAAAACAAACAACACAACAGAGAATAATCATTCATTAATCATAACTGATGTGAATGTTAAGATTAATCATGATGATGATGTGAGGTGCTATCGGCCCAGCCCTCCTCACTCACTCACACCCTCCATCCCTCCCTCCCTATCTCACTCGCTCCCTCACAGTGTGGTATAAACTGGAGGCTTTTCATTCCCTTCCCTCATTATTATTAGAGCTGGCCAGAGCGCCTCCTTAAGTGCTCAACTTGGAGATCACAGAAGGCCCTGCAGGGTGATGCCCATGCCCTCAAAATTTGCCCTGCATGCCACGGTGCCCTTTTCCACAGACACACACACACGCCTTCACCTCACAGAGGGCCCTGTAAGGAGAGGCATGAAAGGTGCCCAGTTAAAAAGGTGAGATGAGATGGTGTGTGAACACCTGATATGCCCCTGGTGTGTGTGTGTACTGCCCCTACTTCACCCCTGACAGCACACACACACACAGACACACACACACACACACACAAAATGGTTCCTCAGGGGGAAAAGTGTCCAGAAATAAACAAATACAAACATATGCAGCCTGTGAAAGGGGAGAGAGGACGAGTGAAGAGAGAGGGAAGAGGGGAGTAGGAGGATGGAGGGAGTGAAGGTGGGAAGGAGAGAGAGGGAGGACGAGTGAAACAAGAGGGAAGGGAGAAGGGAGAGGGGGAAGGAGGGAGAGAGGGAAGCAGGGAGGGAGGAGGGATGGGAGGGAAGTCAAGCCGGTGATTTTCCACCTTTAGGACTTGAAAAGCTTCTTACATTGAGCTACTGAGACGAGCTGCACACGACCTTCAGTTCAACAAGTTCATGCTCAACACTCTCACTCAAGTGTAGAGATTCCTTCTTTATTTCTCCTCTTCTTTTCTCTCTTTCAATCTCTTCTCACCTTCTCCTTATCTCTCTCTCACTCCCTCCTCTCTATTTCTCCCTCTTCTCTGTCTCTATATATTTTCTTTGTGTGTGTGTTTTACTTAAGTACTTAGTGAGAACCAAATGAGTTTTAACCAGCAGAGTGAGGAGGTTTGGGAAGTGAGACTTTTTAGTGGTCCTCTACTTCTTCAACTGCTTTTTACAAAAAAAATACACGCTTATTTGCAAAACTAAAAGTGTAAAAGCTTTTGGTTACTGAGGTTATGGCTAGAGTTAGCTGTAGTATTATTTACATACAGTAATATAGTCAATGGAGGTCCTCACTACTATTCATTTAAAGATGGTGCAGGTGTGTGTGTAGTGTTGTGTGTTGTGTGTTTTCAGGTGGTAGGTAGGTAGTGTGTTGTGTGTTTCTGTGTGTGTGTGTGTGTGTGCAGAGGGAGGAATAGGAGATGTGATTATAGCAAGCCTATGATGTACTGACCAATAATGAGAGGTTTCTTAAACTTTTGCTGCATTATCAAACTGTCAACACATACAGACTCACACCAACACACACACACACCAACACACACACCAACACACACACACACACACACCAACACACACCCCAACACACACCAACACGCACACCAACACCACACACACACACCAACACACACCAACACACACACCAACACACACACCAACACACACACACACACATACACCAACACACACACCAACACACATACACACACCAACACACACACACACCAACACACACACACACACACACACACACACCAACACATACACCAACACACACACACACACACACACCAACACACACACCAACACACACACCAACACACACACACCAACACACACACACCAACACACACACACCAACACACACACACACCAACACATACACCAACACACCAACACATACACACACACACGCTTCTGTCATTACAGCTTTGGGGAAACATTCCACAGACATATGATGAGTGTAGCTAAATAACCTCCTGCTCGAGCGCCCAACTCTAACCTCGCCCATGAGCTCGGGTAATGAAACTAACGCTTTCTGCTCCTTTTTTTTACTTCTTTAAAAGATGTCAAAAACAAACTGGGGCGCTACTTTTCATCCTAAATCTGGGTGTAGAGTCTAAATCTAGTCAAATCTAGACACACACACAGCATCTATCTGAAGCTGTCCAGACGCTCAAGAAAAAGCCCCGCTTCGAAACAGCACATTCCCAGTACTCAAGTCATCATTCAGAGAGTAACATCACAGGACTTCACCAGATACATCATCCACACTCACTGCTACACTATATCATCTACATACATATATCATCTACATCTACACTAATCTACACCACAAGAACAGAGCAGAGGCTGAGCAGACACAGAGCAGATTACAGCCCAAATCTCCACCTCCAAAACTCTGCTAAATAAAACCAGCACACACCAGCACCCAGATGTTCATTTGGCTCATCATGTCAAGCTTAAAGGTGCAAGACATTATATAAGTTAGTGCAAGCAGTGTGTGTAAAATATTTGTAAATTCCTATAACATTCTAGAAACTCCGCAACTCATGACACTCTAAAAAGTTCAGAAAAATCCTGTAAGTTCTACAACAAATTGGGTTTACAGCATTCTAGTTCTTGGAAAATTTTGCTAGTTTACATCACTAAAAAGCTATTCAAAATTAGTAAAACACTTAACAGTTATTTAAAATTCTTGTAAGTTCTACAACATTCTAGAAAGCTCCAGAAAATGTCTAAAACAATTTTTAAAAATTCTGTTATGACTAAAAAGCTCTGGAAATGTTTTACACCACAAAAAGCTCTCTACAACACTCTACAAAGTTCTTTAAAAGTTCCCACAACACTAAAAAGACATTTAACATTCTAGAAAGCCCAGAAGATGTCTGTAAAATCTGCTAGGTTCAGAAAATCACAATTTGATTTATTCCGATTCTTGGACTCATGATTCATAAATGATTCAAAGTTCAATACAAAGATCAATTTGTTTCCAAATTGCTGTTTTGAGTGACTTTTCCCATTTCACTTTAGCAGATCAACAAATCACACAGAATCTAATGTAGTTTACTGGGGTTAGTTATGAGTTGATTTTTGGAATGCATGAATCCATTTTCAACTGACAGAGAAATTCACGGATTCTTTTGCACGCCTAAAATCTACCACTTTAGAAAGTTTGCACCTCTACTCAGAAACATGAAAACTCTTCTACAACACAAAATGGTTTTTAAATACTTATAAAGTGCCAATTTTTTTAGATAATTTAAAGTAGTTTTTATAAAGAATATAAATAAATATAATTATATATTTATAAAATAATATGTTCTAGGTGTTAAAATTAAATCATACAATCGTGAGTTACCTAATGACACTATAATCGATATAACAGAGGGTTTTAACAGCGAATGCTGCTCTGAAAAGGTCAGCAGCGTGTGTCCGGGACAGAAGCAGCAAAACCCCGGGAGTATACTTCAACATTGCTTGGTGATTTTCGGCTACAGAATAAAATAACATCCCGAAGGAACGTATCGCTATGCAATGAAGTAATCTGATGCATCGCGATGTATCGAGATATCGATCAAATCGCTGACATAATCTAAATCTAATCGTGAAGACCGCGAAGGTTCACACTCAGTAAGTTCTAGAAACTCTAAAAACGCTTTGAAAATTTTAAGCTTTTACAACACTAAAAAGTTCCTAAAATCCTCTTGTAATCGACAGTCGTTTATACTGTCTACCAGCTACTAAAATGGTGCAGAACCCCTAAAGGGCCACGGACAAACAAAACACTTTTGACGCCGTGGCAACATTAAATATCTGCCTATGTACGGGGGTTCTGCAGAACACAATCTACCTGCAATGTTCTGGAAAGTGTGTAACTTGTTACTAAGTATTTACATTGACAGTGATTATAGCAAGGACGCCACATCTTAGAGCGACTACCACAGTGCTTGTAGTCCAATTTACTGTTCTTTTGGATCTGTAAATATTAAAATCAACAACTGTGATTAAACTGCTACTGCTTAAGTTTATTTTTTATACTTTATAAATTTTGAAAAATGGCATTACCCAGGTCACAAATGCAATGTTTAAAGAGACAAATATTTAAATACAAAAATGCAAAAAAGTTTTAGACAGGTGAAAATGCTGTAAAACAAAGAATGCTTTCAGAAATATAAATAATGATTGTTTTTTAAATCAATTTACAAAATGCAAAAGTATACAACAAAAGAAAAATCTAAATCAAATCAATATTTGGTGTTACTACCTTTTGCCTTCAAACCAGCATCAGTTCTTAGGTACACTTGCACAAAGTCAGGATTTTGTAGGATTATAGTCATTATATTATTTTGCAGGATTATAGTCATTATATTATTTTGTAGGATTATAGCTTATATTATTTTTGTGATTATAGTCATTATATTATTTTTGTAGAATTATAGGATTATAGATCTGTGGTTAGTTCTCCAAGATGGTTTGGAACAACCTACCAGCCGAGTTCCTTCAAAAACTGTGTGCAAGTGTACCTAGAAGAACTGATGCTGTTTTGAAGGCAAAGGGTGGTCACACCAAATATTGATTTGATTTAGATTTCTCTTTTGTTCATTCACTGCATTTTGTTGATTGATGAAAATAAATGATTAATACTTCCATTTTTGAAAGCATTCTTTGTTTACAGCATTTTTTCACACCTGCCTAAAACTTTTGCACAGTACTGTATATTTATAAGCAATTGGGAAATAATACTCCCAATTCAAGAAGGAGCAGGAAAAAGTGAACATTTTGTTACACAGAATTAATGGAAATACCTGAGAAGGACAGCGAGATGTGACTGTGTGTGAAATTTCATGCGTTAGCATTTGAAAGTGGAGCGGTCCACATTATGCATGTACACTACGTCCTTATGGTATATTGTTATTTTTGTTACACAAAGTGCATCTCCCATGATATCATCATCATCATCATCATCATCATTGTCTGCTTTTTGTGAGTCTCAGCAGAGCCCGTGTTTTGAAGAGGCTTCGATTCATCAGTGTCTGTTTCTCAGCCTCTTCACTTGAGGATCGTCTCTCAGGAGAAGACAGACATGAAAAAGATAAAGCTTTGTTTCTGCAAACGTCTCATATTTTATACATGCAGCAGAGCAACATGCCGTTTGGACCTGTTTTGCGCTGAAAGACTGAATAGAAATGCGCCGAGCTAATGTTCCCACCGATGAATCATTCACAACGATTCTTACAGATTCTCTGTTGTAGGAAAAGCAATGTGAACTAGGGGTTGACCGATTAACAGGCTGGTCGATTATCGGTACCGATATATAACATTTTTATGGATATCAATATCGGTTATTAATAATGTTGGGTACCGTTCACATCTGAACCAGGTAACAGTACCTGGTGTTTGGTACCGATACTCAACGGTACTTCATTTCGATACCTTGCTCTGAATCTGTAATACCTGGTTTGTATCATCATTAAAAATACAGTAATAATAAATAAGCTCCAAACAAATTTCAAATGTTTCTTATGTTACAACTACAAAATAAATTTATTACAGTTTTTATCAAAATATCCCAGAATAATAACTAAAACAGACAGATCACTAATCACCTAAAGCTGCAGCAGCGCAGATTTGACGTTCTCGATGTCGATGCTGGCTGCAGGTCTGATTCTCGGTGCAGGCGCAGTAGTTACGGCTGTAGCTTTAATTGTTGCGCTCCAATTATCAAACACCGCACACTCATCCGCCCCTAAATATATTTTGTGTTTAACGAGGCGTTTCCTCAAGTTTGGCGTATTGCTAGCTCCAGTTCTGCATGTTGCGTGGTAAATGTTGCACTGTCTGCATTGCTTTTAGTAAAGTGCAGTCACACAATCGGACGCTTTCGGCTTGTCGCCATGTAATTACATGAGATTTCTGTGCAGTTTCTCCACACATGCGTTTTCTCTCCCTGGCAACCATTGTTATGGTAAACAAAACAAACACTATATGTTAAACAGCAAATGGAAATTTAAGTAAATATATTTATATCCTATTGCACTGAAACGCTGCTGATGAGAGTGCCGTTCGCTATGACGTGAACCGATACCCAACATCATTCGGTCAGTACCTTTAAAAGTACCAACCTCGGTACCCAACCCTAGTCATTAAAACCAATATGTCGAGAAAACAGAACAGAATATAGAATAAGCATATATAAACAGGGTATGCAATATATAAACTAGAGGTAGGTAAAGAGACATGCAGGATTCAAACTACAGTTATCATCCTGGAATTGTCTTTTTGCAATTTTGCAATTCAGTTTAATATGAAAATTCTAATAGACAATCTATTAAAAAATAGCAGTATCTTCATTAAGTCTATGTTAACTATGTGAGGAGTTCAGTACTTTGTGCAAATATTGAAACTACAACCAGTAATATGTACAAATAACGATTACTCAAGTAGTATTCCAATGGAGGACTCGTAACTTTTACCGTAGTCGTAGTCAGTGTCTTTGTAAAAATCTTTACTTGTATTTAAGTTTGGATTTCAGGAAGTCTGTACAACATTGGGAGAAACTTGGCATAAGGGCAGTGTCAGGGACAAAGGTGGTGGCACTGCTGTTCTCCAACTGAATTCCCACCAGCTTCAAGCTGATCCAAAATCGATGCTCTCAATATTCCGGCCAAAATGACACGACCTCTAGGACCAGGCTCTCGGATCGATGTGGCACGTTGGAATATTTAAACTGGTCTTTAATCATCTCCCTGACCTCCTGTAGGAACTCATAAACATCATTTACACCGGCCCTAAATAGTCCTTCATTAACTGTAATGGAGATAAAATGTTGTTTTAATCGTAATATTAGTCTGAGGTCAAATCGGTCAGCCCTAGCTCCTGTGCACTCACATTTCTGCTTTTTATATATTTCTTTACAGGTCCAGTTGGTGTGACAGTGCAAGGTTTTTTCCTGTTAGAGCTGCTGCCTCATAACTCAGCTGACAGAACAGAGAGAACTGAGGGCAATACAGCATGAAAATGCTCATAAACAGCTTAACTGAATCCAAAAAGCCAAACAGCAGCTGTAAAACTATACACACTGCATAAACAAGCGAGAAGTAAAGAGAGGGAAGATGTGTGAACCAGTGTGTGAACTTGTATTTATGGGTTTGTGAGGACTTGGCTGAACAATAGAAGGGTGCGAAAAAATAGAATCGAATCAAATCAGTTCATGCATTCCAAAAATTTTATTCATATTTTCCAACTAACGTAACTACACTAGTTGACTTTTTCACCCGACACCGGTTTAGCAATGTGTGAATCTGCCCAGACAGACCTCCTACACGTGAGCATGAGGGAAATGCACTCAGTGTGTGTACATATGGAGTACATTTAGTAAACTACATTTGATTCAGTGTGATTTTTTTGTCGATCTGCCACAGTCAAATGGGAAAAGTAACTCAAAACAGCAATCTGGTAAGATCTATATATTGAATCATGAATCGCTTATGAATCATGAATCGATTTTAAATCGAATTGTGAGCCCAAGAATCGTAATCGTATCGTGAGATTTTCTGAATCGTGCACCCCTAATGAACAAGTATGATTTGTATGATTTTTATGGCTCTGTGAGGACATTTTTGTACGTAAGAGCCCTTATGGCGAAAAATATTTAAAGAAATATTTCAGATTTCATGTGAAGAACTTAAAAAGAGGTAAAAGACTTGGGTTTGGTTACTGCTTAGGGGTTAGGGGTTAGGGTAAGCTGATAAATATGGAAGTCTATGGAAGGACCTCGCTCAGATAGTGAGACTGATGGCCTGTTTACACGTATGCAGATATTTTTATAAACACATTTTTCAAATACATTTGAGCCTTTCGTTTACACGTAAACAGAATTTTAGCCAAATCCAACGCGTAATTTTTTAAAACGCCCTGCAAAGTGAACATTTTTTATAAAGGTTTTATACAGTGTTTATTAAATATATCTGCATACGTGTAAACACATGCTGAGACTGTGTGTGTGAGGTTATGAGTGTGTGTGTGTGTGTGTGTTAACAGGTATAAAACTGCAACTGTATCCGTTTTAGTACCTGCCACTCTCCCCAGTTGGACAATAAAACTCCAAATTGCTATATAAATTTGCAAACCACATCTGCACTATAAACAAAAGGCTTTTACAGCGACTGTGTGTGTGTGTTTGTGTGTTTGTGTGTGTGTGTGTTCAACTAAAGCTAAAGCTGCGTTTTATCTCAGCATGTGTACGGAGTCTGTCGGCTTCCCACGTGTGTGATTAACAAAAAGTCAAGGTGAGTCAGCACATAAACACACAAATACACACACACACAAACACACACACACACATATTCAGCGTCTCATTATGAGGTTACTGTACTGAATGAGGCCACTAACTGAATTTTATCATTAACTGATAAACTGATATCATTAACCAGAGGAGCTACTTGCTGACAGAGGCCCCTATATCCTGACAAACCTTAAACTACAGCTTTTTAATGATCTGGATTTTATTGTTCTTTATATACTTTTGAATTAAATATAAAAATAAATCCAGTGGGGCCTCCAAGGTCCGACAAACTTTACCTACAGATATTTTTTAATTATTCCTCATATTTATATTTTTGAATCACAAGTTTTTTAATGTTTCAATGAAAATAATTGTGAACTTCTGAAAGTAAAATTTTAAATTGTGTCAAATGATTTATTTAATAATGGTAATGAATGCCGCTAGAGGAGTCCCAACAGACTGTGTGTAATTTTTGTGTAAAATAACTATTTTCTTCTCCATATATAACCATTGCTCAGTAAATTTTGAAAATGAACCTGTCATGCTAATTGTTTGCTCACTGAATCGAATCAACAGGTAGCACAAGAACAACCTTGAATTTATTGGATTATTTAATTGCAACGTTCATGAACACTCTTTCAGCAGTAAAGAATGTAAAGTCTGCTAAAATTTTACAATCATTCAATCATTTTTCAACATGGTTCCAGTCTTATTAGAAGCAGTGCTTTGTTTGCACTACATTTGTAGGAGTATGCACAACTATCCTACAATTTATTGTTTATTTATATTTAATGTATTGCTGCAGTTTGTTTAGAGCATGTGATTATGGAAATGTGATATTCTTTCTGTGTCGCTATGGAGTCCCTCTGATCACTGCATTAAGTACTGAATGGAATTTTATTGCCTTCAAAACGCCTCCTATGACCTAGAGAGCCACTGAACCATGGGAGGGACTCTCTCACACACACACACACTTTTCTTTGAGCTTGCTGAGGCATTCCCTGTTCAGCTGCAGAAATATGGATGTGGTTTTTATGACTGGGGCTTTTTATGCCAGAGTGCTGCCGCAGCAAATGGGAAAGTCACAGAGGGAAAATTAAACTGAACTTTATATATCAGGACATGTAACATTTATTCTTGGATTTTGCCATTAAAAGTCTAATATATATGTATATACAGCCTGGCGGGTGCCTATTTGCCTAAAAACACACCCCCATGTGTGACCCTGGTTCTCCTGGTTCATCTGTCTCAGTAGGTTCATCCACCTTTCATCAGTCTACCTAATTATTGGGCAATACATGGACTGATGGATGGACGGATAAAAGGACAGATTTACAACAGACGGACAGACTGATGGATTGATGGATAAATAGATAGATGGATGGACAGATGGACAAATTTATAGACTGATGGATGCATGGATGCATGGATGCATGGATGGATGGATGGACGCATAAATGGATGGATGGATGGGTGAATGCGTGTATGAATGGCTACAACTATCGCCAAATGGGTGGATGGAAAAACAGAAGGACAAATAGATTGGTGGATAGATGGATGCACAGACAGACTAGTGGAAAGATGAATGGACAGAAAGATGAATGGACACATAGGTAGAAAAATGGATGTATGGGTTGATGGTCAGATAGATACACTGGTAGATGGAAGAATGAATAGATGGATGAATGAATAGATACATGATGGATGGACGGATAGATGGAAAGACAGATTGATGAATGGACATTTAAAAATGGATGGATGAATGAATGGATGGATGGATGGACTAACGATTGGTTGGATGAATGGATAGATGGTTTGATTGATTGATGGATGGAAGACATGGGCAAACGGATGGAGGAATGAACAAATGGATTGATGGATGGATGGACGGAGAGATGCGTAGATGGATGGACAGATGATCGGTCGGATGGATAGATGGACGGAAAGACAGACTGATGAATGGACAGTTTTAAACATGGATGGATGGGCTAACGATTGGATGGATGGATTGATGGATGGATGGATGGGAGACATGGACAAACAGATGGATGGAGGAACGGACAAATGGATTGATGGTTGGATGTATTTATTGGAGGAATGAACGGATGGACTGACAGACTGATGGATGGATGGACAGACAGGTCTTCTTACGTACAGTAGGTACAACATAGGTGTTGATCAGTTGTCCAGACACTTTTGTTAATCTATTGTGAATCACTGCCGATGTTGATCATATTTATTTATAGAACTCACTCTAATTATGCAGGAATGAACAACCAGCAACACACAGTAAATAAATTAGCGTCTGAGAGCTGAGATCTGACAGTCCAGTTTGCCGAGCTTCGGTTACATGCCTGACCTGCTGTTTTACTTATTCACACCACTCTGATTGGTTTAAAATCACGCATGACGCTGTAATGTGTTAACGGATCATTTGGTAATTTGGCTGAGGACTGTGGGAAAGGCACAGAAACAATGGAAAGGGAGAATTTGAGATTTCTGTGGAAAGTACTGATGGTACAGGAGGAAAGTCTTTGTGGCTGCAGTAAATGGAGCTCGGCCAGTGTTAGAGATACACTCCAGCTGGAATAATACACAACACACACACACACACACAGTGGAACAGAGGATGATACGGCCTGCAGCTGTGATCTTAACTTTCATCCTACACAGGCAGAGATCCAGCAAGTGCTTGACTTTAATGTGGAGGCTGTAGGCAATCGGCTCGGCGCAGGCACCACGCTGCTGCTATTCGCACAGATTTTAATATTTATCTACATCTCGGCACAAGCATTTAATACGCTTTTATAAATCTATGTGAGGGTTTACGACACTGCACTACAGTATAGAGCAGTAACTTTCTCCAGTACTGAGTATGTAAACAATGAACATTTCCAAAAACAGTAGTAATATTACAATTACTAATGCAGCAAAACTAAACCTCCACTGCGTTACCAGTAGGCAAATTGTGTTCACAATGACAAATAATCACTCACTTAAATTCACTTATATGAGTATGATTTTTTTGCTAGGAAACTTTTTAGCGTCGCTATTTGATCGTCACGAAACCTTCCATTTATCCACGCGTCCACCAGCAGTAAAAGTCTGGCTTGTGGCTTCTGAATTTTGCATTTAAGCTCAAATCTGCATTCTCTTTGTAGCTTTTGTATTACGTTGAGCCATGGATCACCATGAAAAACAGAAAGAAAAGCATCAAACTCCCATTTTCCCTGAATGTGTAACACAAACACACATTGCAGTTACACATAGTAGCTGGTAGTGTAACGTTTAGGGAGTTGGCCCTGTGTTGCCAGACTGGTAAAGGGACCTCTGAGGAGGAAGGTACCGCCTCCGAGTACTGGACCCTGGGCGCTGCCAAAAAGCTGCCCACTGTTCCTTCACGGAGGGGTCAAATGCAGAGTTCACATTTGGCTGTGGTGCACTCTGTGCTGTGCTGGGTTCACAATGACAAATAATAACTTAAATTCATTTAAAGCTGTTATTCATAGGCAAGATGTGTGTGGAACTGAACATTTCAAAAAACATCTTCAAAGTTCAAAAGCAAGTCCAAGCACAAGCACCCTTTGGCAGTTTTATTTCCATCTTATTCTCCCGCTCCAAGCTAGGCACAAATCTCAAATGGCACAGAGATGGACGCAGTGCGTCATAAAGAAAGATGATTTTAATATGTGCAAACTGCACTGGGAGGATAGATCCCCGGTGTTAAGAGCTGCATTTATGCATTTTTAAAAAAAGGAAATTGAGTGCCATGTTCGGTTTCCATAGCAACACGTGCAAGATTTATACGCAGGGTCCAAGGGTCACGGCTCTCAGAGTAAAGCTTCCTGCAAACCGAGCCGCAAACCGAGCAAATCGGATTTTACTACGTCGTCTCTGTAATACAGTAATGCAGAGTTGTGATAGTCCGGCGATAAGCCCCGCTAGTCCGCCGCTTAAAGCTTTAGCGCAACATCTCTTTAAAAAATGTGTCCACAGTTTGGACTCATGATCAGCCCCAAAAATTTAGTCTGAGGCTTAAAGGGACGTGAAACGCCCGAGACTGAGACAGTGACAATGTTTCAGTGTCGGGTGGCATGGTGACGCAGTGGTTAGCATTGCCGCCTCACAGCCGTTCGGCGGTGGGGCCTTTCTGTGTGGAGTTTACATGCTCTCCCCGCGTTTGTGTGGGTTTCCTCCCACAGTCAGAAAAGCATGTAAATCGGTGACACTAAATTGGTCCCATAAGGTGTGAATGTGAGCATGATTGTGTAAGCGTTTGTGTGCCCTGCGGTGTGTTGGCCCGTAAGTTCCCGGGATAGGCTCCGGGCCCCCCGCGACCCCAGCTGGGATTAAGCTTCGATTCGATTCAACTCGGTGATCAATATGAGACAACATCATAAGCTGATTTAACACAATCACTTCCATTCATATCATATAACACAAGGAAAGTGGGTCGAGAAAAAATTGCGGGTGCAATTTTTCAGCAGTCCAGAGGTGAAAATCAAGATAACTTATAAATGAACATTATTAAAACAGCTGTATTTATTAGCGTCACACCAAATCATGTGACCGCCAGAAAAAAGGCACGTTTTAAATTTTTTTCCATGAAGCTCTTTTCTGTCTGGGGCAGTTGGTAGCGTAACGGTTCACAGAGAGTTGACCCCGTGATCAAATCCCGGACCAGTAAAAGTACCACTGAGGTATTCAGGAGCAAGGAACCGTTACTTTCCAAGCAGTGCTCCTTGGACGCTATCAAAAAAAGCTGCCCACTGCTTGCCCTTACACATATTTTGGGCTTCTGGCAAACAGTTGCAGCTAACCTTTGGCAATGTTGCCGCAAATTTCCAGGACGGTCATATTTTCACATGCAAAATAGGTTTGGGGCAAACTTGTGGTGGACTTGTAGAAAACTATGTGGAAAACAAATGTACCTGGCAAACACAAGTTTGTAATTACTGGCAAATTTACCACTGGTGGCAATTTGTTATTGTTGCCAGAACATTGCCACAAGATTGCCACTTGTGGCTGTCAATGGCAAACTTGTGGCAACATATCCTGGCGAACTCCACTCCACAAGTTTGCCGCAAACATTTTGTTTTTGTAAGGGTGTTCACGGATGAGTGCTGTGTTCACAATGACGAATAATCACTCACTTAAAAGAACCAGTCACTCACTTAAAAATGCCTTGTGTTTGAATGTGCGTCTTAACATATATGAAATAATATACTTTGTGGTTTTGCAGCAAGTTTTTCTATGCTCAGTGCATTTTTTAGATTTTGAATTTTCACTTTCATTGCATTGTTTTCTCGGCTACTGTACATTTCAATACATGCCATATTTGTATAACTATGTGCGCCAAATTAAGAATCTTGAATCTTAAGTCCATAGTTCCCTGGACAGGGTACCGGGTTGAGATTAAGCGGTTCGGATAATGAATGAGTGTTTACTTGACATTGTGAACGCACCACAACCCTGCACAGCACACAGCGCACCACAACGAAACCCCATGAAGGAGCAGTGGGCAGCTAACAAGCGCCCGGGGAGCAGTGCTTGGGGACGGTACCTTGCTCATGAGTACCTCAATGGTAACTTTACTGGCCCTGGATTCGAACCTACGACCTTCTGATCACGGGATGAACACCCTACCGTTACGCCACCAACCCATTTATGATTCATTCATTTACATCGACCTCATTTGTGACCCTCCACAGCAAAACCAGTCGCTTGTCGCAACGGAGGTTTCCGAGAAAAACGACCGTTTATGTTGCGTGGGGTAAAATTTGGGATTTTTTGTTTTTCGTGTTTTGAAACAGGTCTGTACTGTACTGTTGTGAATAAATTTCGTGACTTCCTTCAGGTGAGGAATTCAATTCCAGCAGAATGTTTAAAGTTTCGGTTTTGCCCGCTCTACTTCAATGTTTACGGTAAATCCACTGGTTGACTAGCGAGTCTCCCGAGTTCAGTTAACAGTGGTGGTAGCGCTGGAGGTAGGATTTGTACCCCCCACCTCTTGGTCAACGGCATGTATACCAACTACCACCACTTACACACACTGGCAGATCAGGTTAAGAGGTGTTTTTGTCCGAAATGACTAACCTGTGTGGGGTTGTAGAGTTCCTGCAGAGCATTCCTCGAGCCTTTCCGACAGCAGCCCTCGGCAGCAAACGGGTTCCGCCTCATTACTGCAAAAATGACAGAGGAAGACGTAAAATTAGTAATGTCTTTGATTAGTAATAATCGGTATCGGCGGTGAAAAAACATATCGGTCGACCCCTAATTGATACAGCAGAGTGTGTAGATCCACGCCAACACTCCTCATCAAATAATGATGCTCTGCACTGCTACTGCAACCGGACCATGCTCTCATTTACATGCACTCTAAGAGATTCTAGTCCATTAACGTCCAGCCAGACTGCAGGAATCTGACCCTCCAGCAGACAGAGTTCTCTAATCAACAACTCAAAGACAACTTAAAAAATACTACAAACCTGAACAAAAGCTTGTCCGTTTATCCCTAATAACCTCCACATCTGCACACATTCAGCTTTGAACCTGTTGTAATCTGTGCATCGTTTACTATTCGTTTTTCAAATTCAAACCAAAAAACTAACTCCTCATATCTATATATTCCATGTTTCATGTCCCAAAGCCATAATTTAAATTAATAACAAGTCGACCGAATAACGAGTTCCATTTTTTCCCAATTTTTAATTTGAGCGCAAAGTTGTAAACTGGAAAATGAGTTTTTTAAATTAATCTAGATAAATTTTAATTTCAAAACAAATGACTGAATGAATTGATTCATTAATGAGTGAATAAATGAAAGAACAGATTTGCTGTCCATATCCTGGCTTTTACCTGAAATCAATCTAGAACTAGATAAAGACAGTAAACATATTGTTAATTTTCTCTGTTTTTATTGCCTTGTTTATTGTCTTAAGGTAGTTATGGATTTACTTACATTTCTTCAAAATAGATGTATTAATTTGAAACCTTTTCTTATATCTCTTTACGAATATGAAAGAAACATTATTTCCATACATTGTGTACTGTATAGAGATGGCACGATACCACTTTTTAAAGTCTGACACGATACAAATCTGAGTCTTTTTAAAAAGAAAACAGAAAATAGTGCTTTAAAAACATGACTGAGATTATTCTGTTCTGCTTAAGGAAATACTTGACTTGCAGTTTTCCTACTAAAACAATGTAATAATTACACACCCATATGTATATGCTAAATTATTTATTAAAATAACATCTCAAAAACGACTCCTTTAAACACAGTTGTGTAATTTAGTGACGCTCCCTAATCCTGCGGCGCTAAAACCATCAGAAACACAGAGATTGTGAGTGAGAGCTGGTGTTGTTCAGGAAATTAAACAGTATAATGTTGTGATGTGTTTTTGGGGTTGTAGTGTGTTGCGTTGCTTGTTCTGCTCATTGTCATATCAATATGTAGGAATTAGTGTGAATGTTGAACAATGAACCAGCTTTACCACAGCAACACTTCACACGCAGAACCAACTGAGCGCATGTGCATTTATAGATTGGCTCCATAGATCGGCCCAATGCCACCGATACCCGATCCAGCTGTTTGAGTCGTTATCGGACCGATATCTGATCCACGTATCATACCGGTGCCATCTCTAGTGCTGTACATGGTTATATTGATGAACTGATGCAGACCAAATGACCAGACTTTTCAAAGAGATGAACTGGAAACTTTATTCTTACGAAAACCGCGATAAAATTATGAGATTAAGGAGCCAGTAATACGACGAGACCTTTTCTCTCACTTTTACAAGCAAATATAATGATGCTACTTAAAGTTAATACAGCGACAAGTAACTAATCCTCAAAATGATCTTCACAGCAACTTCACCATTACGGCAGGACAGTAACTGCTGCGGTGCTTTTAGATTTGTTCTGTTTTCTGTTGTCTAGTTTAATGGCTCGAGACAGAAATGTCCACTAGCGTTAGCCGTAAGTGTTTTCTAATTTCTGCTAGAGATTGTAAATCAGAGACTTTATGTCTTGGAAAGTATCTTTCGTATCATTACGCTGCATTAGCATGAAGAATAGCCGCTGTTCAGGATGGAATTTTATCTGCAGACTCAAATCACAACAACTTTCATTACTGTTCTCTTCCGTAAAAGTCACCGCTCCAATGTCAACGTTCATTTCTGTTCCCTGGGCCAGACAGGAGGAACTGTGATTGCTGTGTAACTTCATCATTTATTCTGATTCTTCTTCTTTTACTCACTGCTTATAAAGCTCTCGTAGTAGCGACACCATTCATGATGTAAAATTCTCTTTTTCCCGTTTGCTCTCCTCACATTGGCTCACATTGTGGTCAGGTTTTTCTCATAAACTTTAATGAGGAACTTTTCACACACTCTCACATCATCCTGACCTTTTCATGCCATTAAACCCTGTTTATTTCTACTTCTTCAGCTTTTTATCCACTGGGGAAAATGTTAAATTGTTGGCAAAAATGTCTGGGGAAATATTGTGAATATAAGTGCTGACTTTACTTATCTGTTTCATCCATTTTGGAACTCTACAGATTCTACAGATTTTTAAAAGTTTTTTCTCCGTTTACCACTTCACTCCTTCCATAATTTCTCAGCTAGCTTTTTACTTTTCTCCTTTTTACCACAGTTTTTCTACTAGTTTATTTGTGACCCTCCACGGCAAAACCAGTCGCAGGTAGGCTATCCGTGTGGCTGTGAATGCAGCGTAGGCTACCGTAAATGCAAACGTAGCCGCTACCGCACCAAGCGTCTGTGAGTGCTACGTCGATAGTCAGCTTCAAAAGCAGATTTCTCCATTTCTCACTTGGCGTGACAGGAGAAACCCGACTCTTTGAATGTTGATATCTCAGTCATATGTCGTCCCATTCATTCCATATAGGTATCGTTTTGAAGCTTGATTTATGCCCTTTCATGAAAACATAACTCAATTTTGCGACAAGTGACTGGTTTTGCTGTGGAGGGTCACATTTCTCCTTTTTATCATTCCACAGATTTTTTGCTAGTTCACTTGATTTCTCCCTTTTTTTATTTTTATCACTTCACTCCTTCTGTTTTTTTGTTGTTTTTTTTCTCCATTTTACTTTTCTTTTTGCCACTTTTTTCACACTTTTTCAGCAAGTTCATTTTGTTACATCTTTTGAAATATTACAAGTTTGCCGTTTTGTCAGACACTAGTGGCAATCTTACAGCAGTGTTCTGGCAGCAACAACAAATTGCCACTAGTGGTAAATGTATTTGCCAGTGATTTGACAAAACAATTTACTAGTAATGACAAAGTTGTAATGAACTTTTGGTGACGAATGTGCCAGGCGCATAAGTTTTCCACAAACCTAATTTACATGTGAAAATATGACCTTGTTACAAATTTTTTCTTTTTACTTTTCTCCTTTTTACCATTTCACTCCTCCCAGGTTTTTCAGGTAATTTCACCTTTCTGCTTTTCTTTTTTTAACCATTTTGATTCTTTCAGTTTCTCAGCTCATTTATTGTCTTTTTCCTTTTTTATTTTATCCTTTTTTACCACTTCTGTCTTTCCAGGGTTTTATTTCAATTTAGTTTACTTTATTCCTCCTTTTTTTCTCCTTTTTTACCACTTCACCCCTTTCTCCTTTTTTCCAGCACACAGCAGTCACACATTGTCTCCAGGAAAATGCCGTCTAGTTATTTATTTGCTGTAGGTCAAACTTTTAGACAAGGTCAGTCATGAAACCAGATGTTTCGGAGCTCAATGCGCCTTATCCATTAGGCAATAAAATAACACTGCGGGTGTATACAATCTCAACACAAACACACTAAAGACTAATGGAGAGTTAGCACATATCCACTTTCCTGCGAGCGATGAAAAGCCTCCTTTAATAATGCACCACCTCTCAGGCTTTTAGCAAAACTTCACATAAACAAGCAATTAATAACCCTCCCATGGACCACGAATGGCCGTGTGTGCAGTTCCTCCAGGATTTCACGGCCCTTTTTGAGATTGTTGCGGCCTAAAATGCCAGATTTTGCGGCAGCTTTTCTAAAAAACTGTGATAAAGATGGTTTTAGGCGTTTTGTTGCAGAAGTTGCAGAAAAATTCACGATTTTGTCCCGCTTTATAATAATTCTTTAACCTTGAATTACCTGTAAAATGAAGGGAACAAAACCACTATTATTTATTAACCATTAATCATTGAATTATTTTTGAATGGAAATGTGAGCCGTTTTTATCACACACGTTTCTTGCATCTTCTAAACGTAACAAGGAAGTGAGTTTGCTGACGTGTGGCTCATCGTTTTGCAGGAAATGACAATGATTGGTCAAAATTTGCAGAAAAGGTGTGGTAATTGGTCAAAATTGCATGGTAGTAATGACTTTTTCGGGGACTGGCTGAATTTACGTTAATAGTTGCGATCGTGAAATCCTGGAGGGTCTGTGTGTATGTTTGATGTGTGTATCCGTTTTAAGGTAGGTGTGAGGACTTAATTCTCTACAGCAGACTTTTCCCAGTTTTATGGCTTTGTGAGGACATTTTTGCATGTGAGGAACGGTCATCACGAGGCAAAAATTGCTGGAAAACATGCAGGTTTTTACGTGACAAGTTAAAAGTAACATTTACTTTTTGTTAGTGAGTTTAGGCCTTTCATGTCGGCTAAACTACCAAGCTCAAAAGAACACGTTACATATCGCGGGATTGTGGGAAATGTACTTCTCTCCCAGTAAGAGCAAGTATATCAAGATATATATAGTGTATCATGATATCACTTAAAAATATCGAACTGTTATTCGTAGGTTATATCGTGCAGCCCTACTTACAGTGTAGCCTTTTCTGGAATAATTTTGTCATTGTTTTGTCCTGTACCTTGTGAAGATCTTAACCACAGTCTCCGTCACTGCATTAAAAATGCAATTTTCGGATGTTAAAATAAAGTGCTGAAACTTTTCTACACTTGTACTGTATCAATCCAGCAGTCAAAAAGTTGGTTAAAGTGGACACAGAAATGGTGAAGCTCCATGCCACAGCTGTGTGTGTGTGTGTGTGTGTGAGGTTCAGAATGGAGCAACATCAACAGAGTGAGCACCTGTTAGTGTGTTTCACTGATAGACAAGAATGCACTAATTAATCGGTACTTCCAGAGTGGGGTTCACACACACACACACACACACACACACACTCACACACCTGTTCTCATTTCCCCTGTGCTGACAACACAGTAGAGTAAAGGGGCTATAAATACAAGGGATGTAACAATATATCAATCTATACTGATATATTGATTCAGCGGTCAGTAAGCATTCATTCAAAATTAAAATACTGATCAGACACAACATGTGGTGCACTGTGTGCTGTGCTGTGTTCACATTGACATATAATCTCTCACTTTAGCATGCATGCTATAAAACATCTGTTTTTACTGAGTAGGTGGATTTTAAAAACTAATTTCTTCTTAAGAATGACTAATAATTCAACTTCTAGACATTAGCTTGCAACCGTAGACCAACCACTTAAAACAATATGGGAATTTTAGAAAGAAATCTGCCTTTGAACTTGACTATCGCCGTAGCACTCACAGACGCTTGGTGCGGTCGCGGCTACGTTTGCATTTACGGTAGCCTACGCTGCATTCACAGCCACACGGATAGCCTACCTGCGTTAGGTTAACTGAACTCGGGAGACGAAGATGGATTCCGGAGAAATATCTTCACGCTACAGCAGTGGTTAGGCGTAAATATTGGAAATGAAGCCGGTCAAAGAGAAGCTTTTTAACATTCTGCTGGAATTGATTCCTCACCTCAAAGAGAGTCGTTTTTTAGGATGGAAAGGGTAAGTTTTCAGCCAAATTTCTTCACAACAGTACAGTATAGACCTTCCACTGTTTCAAAACACTAAAAACAAACAATCCAAAATTTTACCCACGCAACGCAAACAGTTCGTTTTTCTCGGAAACCTCCGTTGTATTTTGTATTATATTTTGTCTCCCCAAAGTTTCACTGCATACTCAAAATTTTGGCGCAAAAATAACACCGTAACTTTGACATTTCTAACACAGCGCCAAGTCAAGCGAGCGTGAAAGCAGGGCGGAGCATTTCCAGCGTAATGCACAACATTTTAAGAAAAAGTCACTCCTCCTGCCCTATGTGGTGTACCAAGTCAAATAGGCGTGTGACTCTCCATGTGCACCACCTAGTTTCCTGAGATGCATACTACCACACAGAAAAGTATGAGCTGCGTCCCGGCAGTATGCGGCTCAGGACACAGCCCATGTGCAAGCTCACATTCACTAAGTGAGGCAAACACGCCAATTTAGTTAAAAAATTTTTCATGCATGAAGGAGAGTTGAGTGCGTAAAGACAAAAGATTTTGTTTGCGAGCATTCCACTGCATTCACAAAATAACACCATACATTTTAAGACAGAAGGCGTGGGCCGTATAAAATCCCACCTCGAACTCTGGACATGCCTGGCACCAGCGCTATCTTTCTGACATATAATAAATGCAGAAAATATCGGGCGAATCTAAGTGTCGGTCCGATGGGAATGACTTTTAAAAAAGCAATTATCAGCCGATTCCGATATGATTCCGACATTTTCAACGTTAGACTTCTGCTGCTACTTACATTTAGCAACGCACGTCAAACAGCACCCTGACAGACAATACCATCAGACATCTTGCAGATTATCAGTATCAGTGTTTAATTTTGACCGTCTCCGTTATTAAGTAATTACAAGGTGCGCTACTGTGGGTCCTGCGTCTCTTCTCTCTGTGCCGTTCGCTCTCGACTCCGCTGCTTCATTTAATGTCCCCAGTCTCTGATTGGCATATGTCACACAAGTAATGCTTGACCAACACTGAAGCCTTGTTGTCCTCACAACACCACGAGCTGGCGTGAAGCTCTGAAGCAGGAGAGGAGAGAGGAGGGAGTTTCAGCTAAGCTTGGTGTTCGTAAAATTCTACATTTTGAGATTTTCTTTTTTTCCAACTATAGGTTCTCAGCTCTGTTAACCAGCAGTAATTGGTATCAATATCAGCCCTGAAAAACCAATATCGGTTTCTCTCATTTCGACCCACGCCAAAACAGATGTTTTTATCTCTTTAGTGGGGTCTTGATCTGGATCGGGAGGTCAAACGCCTCCAATAACCCCTGTAATGAACATGGCTGTCTGTGTTAGTAAGCTGAGAATCTGAAAAATGAGATCTGTTCCCTATTTTCACCCCGTGATAACTGATATTACTCACACACACACATTCAGACTCAGACTCACAGAAACACACAAACCACATGAACACTGCAGACAGGCCGACCAACAACCTACACACTGACGTGATGGAATAAGAAGAGGAAGGAGTAATAGGAAGTGAGCATTTTCATGTGTGTGTGTGAGAGAGAGTAAGTGTGTGCATTTCCATTTTCCTGAAAGTCTGTAAAAGTAGTTCTCACAAAGCAAAAAAATCCAAAAAATCCAAGTAATATTAAAAAAATAACAGAAACTTTTCCCTCTGGTTACTGAGGTTAATGCTGGAGGTAATAAAGGTTTCATGTTGGTTATTAATCTTACGTTGTACAAATGTGTATTTTAGATTAATTTATGACCAGAGGTGGACAGTAACTAAGTACATTTACTTGAGTACTGTACTTAAGTAGAGATTTAGAAATATCTGTACTTTAGCAGGTGGTATTTTCTTGAAACTTCTGACTTTCACTTCACACTACATTTGAAGGAACAAATACCATACTTTTTACTTCACTACGTTTTTCTATCAAAGGTTCTATAGTTACTAGCTGCTTTCAAATCTGTGGATAAAGTGGACTATTCCCCTTTTTCTAAGGTGTTTTGTTGTTTTGGCAGGTGACAGTCTGCTCAGTAATCAGTAGGGTTACATGCGCCTGTAGACTGGAACTATAAAACCAGAGTTCACACAGTTCTTTGCTGTTTTCTGTCTTGATTAAAACATTGTTACTGTTGGAAAGTCATGAAGCCAGAGGTGTAGAGCTGGGCTTCAAGCAGGTTGGAATGTTAATTTGATGTTCTGAGCTGCATTTACAGCTACTGCACTGTCGTCCTGATTAAGTTTGGGTTGTGTTTCATTCTGTAACATTCCGCACTAGTTCCTTATTCTGCAAGCGTCTACAATCCTAGTCAGAGGCATAGGTTTAAGTGCTGTGGCAATAATACTTATGTAATGCGGTGAAGAAGATATACTTTTAATACTTAAGTGTTTTTAAAACAAGTACTTCAGTACTTCTTAAAGTAAATTTGACTATGGAAGCTTTCTGTATGTTGGAAGTAACATTTGACTAGTGTTATCTGTACTTTCACTTAAGTAATGAAGTTAGCTACTTTGCCCATCTCTGTTTATGAGCTACATCAGGGGTTTTCAACTGGTTCTGTCTCAAGGACCACCTTTCAGACTAAGCAGTAATCTACGGTCCACTGTGCGTCGGTGTGTTGGGTTGTTTTGTTGGGGGATATTTTTTAGATATTTATATCAATTTCATTATTCATAAAGATGCCCAAATAATTGGTGGCACGGTGGCGCAGTGGTTAGCGCTGCACGCCTCACAACGGAAAGGTCCTGAGTTGAACCCCATAAAGGCTGACCATAGAAAGGCGTTTCTGTGTGGGTTGCATACTCTCCCATTTTGCGTGGGTTTCCTCCAGGCGCTCCGGTTTTCCTCCAGTCCAAAGGCATGCACTAATTTAGGTTAATTAGTGACTCTGAATTGGCCCATAAGGTGTGAATGTGTGTGTGACTGTGTGTGTATATGCCCTGCAGTGTGTTGGTGCCTACCCAGGGTTGGTCCCGCCTTATGAAAGTTCGGGGATGAGCTCCGGTGCCCCCGCGACCCCGGTTGGGATTAAGCGGTTCGGATAAAGAATGAATGATAATTTAAAGCGTGATTTCAGTATTGAAACTGAACTGTACCTGCATGGCCGCTGCGCACCACCAGGGGGCCGAGGACCTCCGGCTGAAAACCCTGAGCTATATTATGAATTTACCACTAAAAATGTGTAATCTTATGAGACTCATATGAAATGTGTAGTCGTATAAGACTCATAAGGTCATTGCGAATTTCCGAGTGAAACTGGACTTTAAAGTTTGCCAAACAGACAAATGCTGTGGTTAAAACAAGCCTTTTTCAACTTTGTGTTGAAGGTCTGGGAGCGCAACGTTTAGGGAGTTTGCCCCGTGATTGGTTTAAGTCTCACTGTCCACTGAGGTACTCATAAGCAAGGTACCGTCCCCGAGCAATGCTCCCCAGGCTTGGCCAAGAAAGCTGCCCACTGCCCATTCACGGACAATCCAAATGCAGGGGTCACATCTTCTTGCACTGCGTGCTTTGCTGTGGTGTGTTCACAATGACAGTCATTCACTGAAATGGTCATCCGTGCCTTCATTCCATCTCGCTTGGACTACTGTAATATTCTGTGTGTAGGTGTTGGTGTAATAAAGTTTGGGCGACTGCAGTTGGTCCATAATGCTGCAGCTCGACTTTTAAGGGGATCACTTGAGCAAGACAACTACAGCCTAGTCGAGACTAGGCTTAATCCATGAGCAAGAAACCAGCCCATGAAGTGTGAAAATGACTAAAATGTGACTAAAACTAATGAGAATTCTGTCTAAAAACTCAAATTAAGACACAGATGCCAAAACTGGCACAAGTCCTAAATAAGGCATTCTCCAGTAACCACAGGTCACTGATAAATAAATGTCAATAAATGCACACACACACACTTTCTCACTCACACACACACGAGTACAGAACTGTGTTTTAGTGCCTGTGTTCTGGCCGAGCTGTGGAAGGAGGCGGAGCTGCAGCTTGATTTAGTTTTGAATAAGCTTGTCACAGGAAGCTCCATAATTAAGATGTGTTTGGGTGACTTCAGATAAGAATTAATTGCAGACGCCTGTGTATGACCGTGTGTGTGTGAGTGTGTGTGTGCATGTGTGTGTGTGTGAGTGTGTGTGTCCTGTACTACAACAGCAGACACACTGTGGCGTTGTACTGATGGGATTTTTTCAGCTTTCCTCTTCCGCTCAAGTCTTTAATCTTTTAATTACAAATTCCAACAATTACCAACACGTAGATTAGACAGCCGGGGAGGTAGTGAGAACCGTCAATGTGTGAGTTAGTGTGTGCGTGTGTACCATGTTTTTATGTGTTGTGGGGATCTTTTTGGGGCTTTTTGTTCCCTAAAATCACTTTTATTAATTTTTTATGGCTTTGTGGGGACATTTGAGAGGTCCCCGTGAGGAGGAATGACTTTATGGAAAATGTGCTTGTTTTATTTGAGAAACTAAATGAAGTAAAAGATGTGCATTTGGTTACTGAGGTTAGGGTTAAGGTTAAGGTTAAGGTTAGGTTTAAGGTTAGGTTAGGGTTAGGGTTAGGGTTAGGGTTAAGGTTAGGTTAGGGTTAGGGTTAAGTTTAGGTTAGGGTTAAGGTTAAGGTTAAGGTTAAGGTTGGGTTAGGGTTAAAGGTTAAGGTTAAGGTTGAGTTAGGTTAGGGTTAGGGTTAGGGTTAAGTGCAAAATTATATCTCTATCTAGTCATTATGGGAGTCTATGGAATGTCCCCGCAGAGATAGTTGTACAGGTCCGTGTGTGTTTCTAAGGTAGAGACAGCAGTGGAGCGGTGGAGACGAGGCGGTGGGAGAACTGTAGAGGAATTTGTTAAAGCACTGATGACCTTCACTTACAAAATCCCTCCTGACGTTTAACCTCAATCATGTAGCACCACTCCAAATCATCCCTCCATCCCTCTCTCTCTCTCTCTGCTGCTTTTCCATCACTCTCCCTCTCTTCATCCATCTTTCTCCCTCCCTCCCTTCATCCCTCTCTCCCTCTCCATTTGTTCCTCCTCTCTCTCTCTCTCTCTCTCCATTCCTCTTCCCTCTCTCTCTCTTTCCACATCCCTCTTTCCCTCCCTCTCGCTCTCTCCATCCCTTCATTCCTCTCTGTCATCCTTCCATCACTCGCTCTCTCTCTGCTTCTCCTTCACTCTCGCTCTCTTCATCCGTCTTTCTCCCTCCGTCCCTCTCTTCATCCCTCTCTCCCTCTCCATCTGTTCCATCTCTCTCTCTTTCCACATCCCTCTTTCCCTCCCTCTCGCTCTCTCCATCCCTTTACTCCTCTCTCTCATCCCTCCATCACTCGCTCTCTGCTTCTTCTCCATCCTCCTTCGCTCTCTTCATCCATCTTTCTCTCTCCCTCCCTCTCTCCATCTGTTTCCTCTCTCTCTCTCTCTCTCTCTCTTTCTCGCTCTCTTTGTCCTTCTCTCCCTCTCCATTTGTTCCCTCTCTCTCCCTCTTTCCCTGCCTTTCGCTCTCTCTCCATCCCTCCATCACTCTCTCTCTCTCTTTCTCCCTCCATCTCTCTCTCGCTCCATTTCTACCTTTATATTTACATCTCTCTCTCCCCACTTTCTCTCCGTCTCTTTCATTTTCATTTACAGCGTCTCTTTCTCCCTCTCTGTCTCACTTAATCTTTCTGTTTTCTTTGTCTCTGTCTCACTCAGTCTTTCTCTTCTTCCCTTCCTTACCTCTCACTCCCCCAATCTGTTCTCTTTCTCCCTCCCTCTCTCTCCCCTTTCTCTCTTCCTTCCTCATTCTTGCTCTTTCTCTCTCTCACACACACTCTTTCATTGACCCTTGTCCTCTACCCCTCCTTTCTCTGGCCTTCTCATTTTCTCCCTCCTCTCTCCATCCCTCTCTTTCCTTCTCTTTCTCCTTTTCTCTCTCACCATCTTTCTTTCTCTTTCCCACTCTCTTCTCACTCTTTGTCATGCTCCCTCTCTCAGCTCTCTCTCTACTCTCTCTCTCTCTCTCTCTCTCTCTCTCTCTCTCTGTCTCTATCTCTCCCTCTCACTTTCCCTCTCTTCCAGACTCTGACTCATCTCTCTCTCTCTCTCTCTCTCCCAGACGCTGTCCTTCTCTGACTCAACGTTCTCCAGTACCAGAGTGCTCACTACTGAGTCCAGATGCTGAGATGGCTTTTAGTGGACCTGATGATTCAACACACACACACACACACTGGTATCCCTAACATCGTCACACGGCTTAGGTCATTACGTCAAAGGTCACCAAGAGAGGTCAGTATAAGGTCACTTTGGGTGGTGACTCAGCAGCATCCAGCTGTTTAACAGACCTGCTCAGACACACACACACACATTGAGGTGTGTTCACTATAACTTTTTATTGACCGAGGAAAATGGCTCGGCTGTTAGATGTGGCTGATGGAGTGTGTGTGTGTGTGTGTGTGTTCATGTATTTATCACCTTTTTGTACCCTAAAATCACTTTTATCTGTTTTTGGGCTTCGTGGGGACATCTGAGAGGTCCCCATGAGGAGAAATTGCTTTATTTATTTTTTATTTGAGAAACTAAAAGAGGTAAAAGACGTGTTTTTGGTTACTGAGGTTAAGGTTAGGGTTAGGATTAGGTGTAGGTGTAAAATTATGTACTTCTAGTCATTATGGGAGCCTATGAAAGGACCTCACAAAGATAGTAATACAAGACTCTGTGTGAGTGTGTGTGTGTGAGAGTGTGTGTGTGTGAAGGTGAATTATGACTTTTTGTAAGAAAGTCAGCAGTACGAGTCCCAGCAGTATGATGCTCACACAACATTGTAATTGCATCCAGAATGCTGCCAAACACACACAAACACATTAACACACACTCACACACACACAAACACATTAACACACCCTCACACACACAAACACATTAACACACACTCACACACACACACAAACACATTAACACACACACTCACACACACACACACGTTCACACACACACACACACACACACACATTAACACACACACTCACACGCACACACACAAACATTAACACACTCACACACACACACACACACACACACACACACAAACACATTAACACACACTCACACACACACAAACACATTAACACACACACACACACAAACACATTAACACACACTCACACACACAGCTGTTTCCATTATGCCAGCTGTTCCTCGAGAGAAATAGCATCAGCCTTCTGGCCCCTGATCCTCCCTTGTGTCCTTTTTCCACTCTGCCACTGTGCCCTACATGCAGACGCTATTACACACACACACACACACACACACACACAAGCTCTCAGGTTGCAGTCTGTCAGAGCTCATCTGTCTCACTTTACCCACACTGCCTCTTGCTTCCTATAACATTCTCAAATCACATTCTGCTGGAGAAAACACACAAACACACACACACACATCATCTAAGTCAGACATGACACCTGAAAAGGCAGGACTCAGTCTCACAGTGACTCACTTGCTTTCTCTTCACTGTCAGTCAGAAAATGAGCCCAAAATTCCTCCCACTGTGGCATTCAGAATGTGCAACAACATGATTGTTACTAGAGGTGGCACCGATCCGATACCAGGATGGAATATCGGTCCGATAACGACTCGGTCAGCCGGATCAGGCATTGGGACGATCTATGGGGCCGATCTGTAAACGCGTCACCGCTCAATTTGTTATGCATGGGTAGGGGTGGGAGTTGATCAGATTTGATCAACGTTAATGCCACTGTCCATTCTGCCTATCAATCAGTTCTCATATCGATTCCTGAGTAGTTTTTCGAGTGAGTAAAAAGTAGTTCTACACAGTCTTCTGCAGCAAAACCAACCATTTCATTGTTCCCAAAATGACGTCTGCACAAGAGTCTGAACATCAACACATTCATATTCAGAGTTGTTATGATGCAGAGACACTCTATGGTTTAGTTTATGAAGAACAATATGGTTAGTGCAGGTGGAAACACTTCTTTATCCATTTGGAATCCATCTGGATACAGAATTAAATTATAGTTGATATTTATTTTTTGCTCTCTAACTTTATAGAACGGGAAAAAAATGTGATTAATAGAAAATACTGAAGTTTTGGTAATTTTTGAGCATTTGGACTCATTTTAGCCTGTAACTAATTTTTGACTCATTTCTGGTAGAGAAGTACATTTTTGCCATGAGGGCGTTCCATATGAGAGCCGTGGCACAATAGAGCGGTGGAAGCGTGTCGGGAATAAATAAATATCAAGTGAATGGCTGTACTGTGAGTAGAAAGATGGTTGTTTTGGTTTTTATCAGCTAAAATATACGTTTTGTCTGTAATAAATGAGAAGATTTAACTGAACTGGAGCATTTTAGTGAATGTTAGACTTCCCAGTGAGAGTCGTGTGGCTAACAAACACAGCGATAATGTTTACATAAGCCAAGAAAATATCATTTTATGCGTCATGATTCCTCGTGGTTGAAAGCGAGTCGCAGGGAGTGTGACGTAATGTAGCAACGCAAAGTTTAGGGGGAAAACGGAGAACGTCGTGCTGGGAAATGAGAAAATCGTTAAGAAGAATCGATGACATTGGAGGTGTACAATTACGACGGAACTGATCGATTGGCCAAGTATCGCCATCAGTATCAGAACTGAAACAGTTGGATCAGTACATGGCTAATCGAGATCGATCAATTTTTTTTTTTAAGTACTGTGACCATATCGCCCATCCCTACTTTTAGGGGACAGTAAAGTCCTCACAACACACATAGAACTCGCAAGCCAACTCAGCTAATAAGAACACACACACACACACACTCTAGCCCTCCTCTGATGATGGACTGCTTTTGCCCCGCAGTGAACCGAATAAAAGGTTCAAAGCTTTGAATACAAACACACACACACCCATCCGGTCCATAAACCTGTTTATCGACACACATCCGTAACGTGTGGCGAAATTGGATGGAAGCGTTACGCCACGTGGAGTTCTGCAGCACTGCCCCCAAACCTTTCAGCATTTTACACCGGCTGGTTTTGTGAATTAGCGCCATCGGCGCTACACTGCAACCGCGAGATCTCGCCATGTATGTGTCGTCTACTTCGTTAAAATTCTGGCATAGAACAGAACTACTTGGCAAAAGAATCACGGCATATTCTCTCCGTCAGTCAATTTCATGCTTTACTCCTCTACCTTTGCAATTAGGGTTTGCACATATTTTATGATATTGCTTGTGGTGCATGATTCTTCCCTTCAGGAAATATTGATTTTTGTGGCTAGAAATCGATATAGTATATTTGGTGCGGTCGCGGCTATGTTTTGTATTCTGTTAGCCCTCGCTGCATTCACAGCCACGGATGGCCTGCGTTAGGTTAACTGAACTCAGGGAACCGAAGATGGATTCGGAGAAATATCGTTAGTCAACAGTGGATTTACCGTAAATATTGAAGTAAGAAGCGGTCAAAACAAAACTTTTAACATTCTGCTGGAATTGAATTCCTCCTCCAAAGAAATCCTGCGTTTTAGGATGAAGGGAAGTTTTTCCCATGAATTTATTCACAACAGTACGAAGTATAGACCTTCCGCTGTTTCAAAACACTAAAAACAAAAAATCCAAAATTTTACCCCACGCAACATAAACGCTGCGTTTTTTCCTGGAAACCTCCGTTGCGATAAGCGACTAGTTTTGCCGTGGAGGGTCACATACCGATTTCATTTCTTTTAATAAAAAAGATTTCTGAGAACAAACCAAACGGGTGCTGTTTATCATTCCAAAAGGTAGGTGTATCGCCAAAAGTCTGAAATTTGTCCAGATCACACGTTGGCGTCCACACACACACACACACATCTCCAGACGTACAAACAAAAACAAAAGTAAATCCTCTCTCTTCTTACCTCAGGCACCTCTGAATGCTTGTGAGTGTGTGGGCAGATGATGGGAAGATCTAGCTGTCACTCTGGTGGTCTGTGTGTGTGTGAGTGTGTGTGTGTGTATAGACTAGTGTATGATAACGCGTCCGCAGGCTGTAAAGCCATCTGCCACTCAAGAGCTCCATCCATCAAAACAAAGCACCAGTGGCTGCCAAACAATACTGCAGCCCACTCACCCACCACACACACAACACACACACACAGGCAGCGTGGGAATGTGTGTGAGGTGCTGGTGGTGAGAGCCTGCATGGTGGTGGGTGGTTGTGGAGGTACCAAGACCTTTTTCCGAATCTCTGAATTATCTGTAAACACATGGGCCGTGGCTTCATCAGGCGTCGCATTTCTCTGTGGCATCTCCCTTCATTAAACAACTCTGAGCTCTGTAATGAAACGTATGATAATTTGTAAAGAGGCGATTATTTAGGATTAGCAGATGATATCGTCTCATATCGATCACCAATTCCTGAACCAAACTGAATCAAAATAGTTTCGTGGCAGACTCTATAATATCGGCAGATGCTGTATCACAATCTACAGTATAACCTAATGTTTCCACGCTTGCTTTGCGTAAAGTAGAATTTCTCGATTTACGCGATGCGGAAAACACGGATGGAATCGCGGAATTCACCAAATAAAATGGAATCCGTTGTAAAACGCGGAATGTCGTATAATTCGCTGATATCTGTGGTGGGCAAAGCAATGGTTTCTAATCAGTTTTGGCTGCCGGCCTGGCCACGTATTGCGGTTGATGACTTTCACACACACAAACACACAGACACAGAGGGGGAAACGCCAACGGTCAGCTATGGCGAAGAGGCTGAAACACAGAAGTCCTCAAAAAAATTACGGAATTGGAGTGTTAGTGCTGTTTAGAGAGCAGAACGTCCCTAAAAACCATTTTTTATAGATCGGAAAACAACCTTGCTCTTGTAAAGTTTTGCCAGCGCACGATATAGACTGCACCGCCGCAGAACACGTGACGACCACTTACAGTCAAAACCTCCATCCTTTTTCCACATCGTTTGGCACGAAAAAATGAATGTTGTTTGTTGTTTCCAGATAAACGTTTTACCAAAGCAGTAAATGTTCTGCTGAACCCCAGCACTTTGTTGAAGTTGAATAACAGTCATTTAATTTGAAAATTTTTCTATTGCATTGTTCTTTTTTCCCAACCACTCCATAGAGTAAACAACAGAGAGACTCAAGAGGAGTTTCTATCCTCAGGCCATCCGTTTCCTAAACCAGGACATGCCTTTCTAAGTGTCAATTCTGCTTTTACATGCTGCTAATACATACCTCATATTGTTATGATCACTTGTTTGCATACTGTTTGCCACATTTTCCTGTCCAAATGTCACATGCTTCTACTCGGCACTTTAAAAACATCTCATTGCACCTGTCATCTGTCTTTAGAATCAATTTTGTAAAACTCAGGTTAGCGATATTACATTTTTTATATGGTATGTACATGCAGATACACCTGTATACCCAGCTTGAGTCTTAGAAATTAAAATTGTACTCCATGCCGTCTGCACATATGTAACTTTATGTACCTTATTGTATATAAGATATAGCTTATTTTTTTGTATCTCTATTTTGTTATTTTTCTAATTTTGCCTAATTGCACAGTTAAAAGACCGGATCAGGATACCTTTTCACTGCATGTTGTACCTGTATAATTTGCGCGTGACAAATAAAGAATCTCGAATCTTGATAATTAGACACTTTTTAGGTGAATAAATATGATTATAACGTAAAACACGGAATTCAGAAGAATAAAAATGGAAAAAACAAAAGCCAGGACTTCACCAAGGGCCCTCATTAAGAACCCTGAATATGCTTCCAGATTTGAAAAGTAATCAAAAATGATAGCATTAGGCAGGGGATTTATTTTTCGATTAACTGCCCAGTTCTACTGCCCTGTCTTCTCTCCCCCTCATTCTCGTCCTCTTGTGTGTGTGTGTGTGTGTGTGTGTGTGTGTTCCAACGCCCTTGAGTTTGATGTAGCGAGTGTGTGAAGGTGCTTGACTCATCAAATCGTCGCCATCTCAACGCCAACGATAAACCCGGCGTCCTAATTAGCAATGTCACAGAGAAAAAGCTGCTCCTGTCAGCAAAACACCAGCGTTAGTGAGACAAAGGGCCGAGGACAGGAGAGGAGAGAAGAACTCACTGTTGACTTCACTACACTTCTGGGGACGTTCCATAGAGATAATGATAAATAATCCTAAACCCTAATCCTAATCTCAGCACTGAAAATGAAATTTGCTCAAAAACATGTGGCGTGGGGCAGTTGGTGGCGTAAGCGGTAGGGTGTTAAATCCCGTGATCAGAAGGTGAGTTCAAATCCAGGGCAGTAAAGTTACCACTGAGGTACTCATGAGCAGGTACCGTCTGGCTTTACTCCCCTGGGCATGATGATAGCCAGCCCTGCTCATCCACGGGTGGGTCAAAAGCAGAGGTCACATTTCATTTTCATTTTTGTGCTGTGCTGTGGTGTGTTCACAGTGACAAATAATCACTCGCTGATGTGGTCGAAAAAATATACCATTGCTCGATCTTGATTATTATATATTTTGGGGGCAGATGGTAAAAATGCTTGGTTAGGAGTTTTTCTGATGATCTGATATGGATGGGATATTGGTCGATAACATTGAAATATCTGCATGTGTATCGTAAATCTGTAAGAGAAGCGATCAGTAAATTAAATTGTGGGTTCATCTATGTACAGTGTGTGCATACACAATGGGTTCTGCATGGGAAGTGTTACTGCGGTAAGGCAGTAACCCCAAAAGCAAATCACACCATTATACTGTTTAATTTCCTCAACAACACCAGCTCTCACTCACAATCTCTGTGTTCCTGATGGTTTTTAGCGCTTGGGGTGGGGAGAAATAAAATCACTAAATTACACAACTGTGTTTAAAGGTCATTTTTGAGATGTTATTTTTAATAATAAATAATTAAGCATATACTGTTTTATTTAGGAAAGCATATTTAAGTCAAGTATTTTCTTAAGCAGAACAGAATAATCTCCTGCTCACTGAGAAATAGATAATTTTATTCATTAATAACTGGTATCGGATCAGTACTAGGGATCGTGATACTGCCAAAAGCTCAGAATAAACATTGGTGCTCGGAACTAGAAAAAGTTGGATCAGTGCTCCTAGTTTCCAGGAGACTATGTCACATGTTTTTCTCGACTGTATGGTGCTAAAAGCAGTGGAAACCGATGAGCGAAAATATAATAAAAAGTTGAGCAACTTTCATCAAGATACAAGAGCTCCTTTTTGATTCACAATGAGCGATTTCTGAAATTATTGTTCACAAAAGTTTATCTGCGAATTCTCAGGTGATAACAAAACATCCATAATCCGAAGCAGAGAGATTTTTGTAGAAGAATGGTATTAATAATTCTCTCCAGAGACCGCATTGTGAGATTTGTTAGACGATCAGCAGAGTGGACAGGAAAATTGAAGGTTCACATTCTTCAAACAAACATCCTAAATAGTTCGTAGAATTATTTTTATTCTATTTTACTTTTCTCTCAAAGTTCTTCTCAAGTTTCTCCATTGTGTGAAGATTGGTTCTTCATAATCCCACTTTAAAAAACTCTGTTTTGATGCTATTTTCTACTTTTAGGGGCTGAAAGTAAGCGGGATATGAATAGGTATATTAACGGACAGGAAAAAATGGCACACGTGTTTGGAGCAAGGAGGAAAGACGAGATGAGACAATGAGTGAAAAAGGCTACAAAAGAGCTTCAATTAGAGTGTCTGTGGTTTTGTAGTGAGGTAAGTGAAGACGCAGAACTAGCCTGAAAGAATAAATTATTCACCGGATGAAATGGAGACAAAGAGAGTTAATTGATATGAGAGGATTTGAGCCTTTGTTCAGTGAGGAGAAAGAAGAAACTTTGCAAACGAAGAGAGAGAAACATGGAGAGGAGAGAGACTTGATGTTGCAGTTTCATTTCCATTTCAGGGTTATAAGTAAAGATGCACCGATCCAACTCTTTCAGTTCTGAGTTTTGGGTATTGGCCGATAATAATGAATAAGTTGTGAGGAGGGAGACTGAGATGCGCTATTATACTTATTAAAAGAAAATATAAAGCAATACTGTTTTCCTAACTAAAATAATGTAATAGTGTGCTAAACTATTTATTATTAATATAAACCTCAGAAGTTCTGTTCTCTGTAATTTGGATTACAGACTACACTAATCGGATACATTTAAAAACGGCGTTTTCGTCTAAAAATTCTCCGCGTCCACACTATCGTTTTCAATCGTTTCCGAAGAGTTGATCATCCACACTGAAACGACTGAAAACGCTTACGTTCCTGTACTGCGCATGCGTGAAGCGTAGGCAGTTCGACCTGCGTCATTTCCATCTGCCGTTTATTTACTTTCCGGCTCTTTGAGAGCATGTACAAACTGATATTAATCTTTAATAGGGCTGTCAAAATTGAGCAAACAAAACAACTGCTGTACAATGCACGTCCATCCATCTCTTAGTTGAATTGGTCCTGACTGCATCATATGGCTAAAATCGTCATCGTTTCCGAAAAGCCTCGTTTTTCACAGTCCACACTACGGCAGCAAGCGAAGCGTTTTCAATTATCCACTTTGAAGGCGTTTTCAAAAAGCTCAGTTTTTCCTTGACCAAAACGCCCGTCTGAGTGTAGATGGAAGGCCAAAACGGAGAAAAAGATACAGAAATGTATTAATTAATGGACATGGTCTGGTGACATCCACTAATCCTCTTGGTAGCTAAAACCATCAGAAACACAGAGATTGTGAGTGAGAGCTGGTGTTATTAAGGAAGTTAAACAGTATAATGGTGTGATGTGTTTGGGGGAGTTTGTGGTGTGTTGCGTTCTTGTTCTGCTCATTGTCATATCAATATGCTCCTTAAAATTATTAGCCAGATATTGAACAATAACCAGCTTTACCACAGTAACACTTCACATGCAGAACCAACTGAGTGTGTGTGTGCATACTGCAACATAGAAGATGCAAAAAAATAACATATCTACAATTTAATTGAACAGATCGGCTCCATAGATCGGCCCAACACTACCGATACCGATCCAGCTATTTGAGTCGTTATCGGATCGATATCTCATCCATCTCTAGGTGTAAGTTACTTCTTCTTTTTGGAGCAAATTTCAGACTCTACGCTGCATTGGTGGCTGATAAAAACTTGTTTTTTTGAGATCTTTCTTTAATAGAGATGATCGCTTGATGAGATGCCGTTATGTGGGCGAGAGAAAGGAAGCCCAATACCATTCTAAATATATAAACCAACCCAGCACAGTCTGTAGGAAAATCTGAATTTACATTATTTTGGCCAACGTGTTTTTGATAGTTCTCAAAGTAATAATAAAAGATTCATAATCCACAAAAGAGAATTTTATAAGAGACTTGTACTACTAAATGACAGTAATAGTCACAAAATAATCATTTCAGACACATAAATAAGCGAGCAAAACGTCACTGACATATTTCTGACAAGGGTTGTGTCATTTAGGAACTGACTATAAATACACCAGCGTTTGGGCTGCACGGCGGTTTGTCTCGGATGTGCCTTCTACAAACCTCTAATTGTACATTTTGCAGCAGGGAGTGAAAGAAGGGGAAGAAAGAAAAAGGAAAAAAAAAAGTGTAAAGTGTAAATTCATACGGCAAGGACTAAAGCACTAGTAAATGTAAACTGGGGTTGGGACTGGGTAATTAATCAAACCACAAAACTTATATTTGCAACCTCTAATCGATATAATCTTGGCCATTATCTTGGTTATTACCCATAATTAAAATTGATATTAATATTGAATCAATTTACAGTTTCAACCTTGTCAAGAGAACCATGAGGACAAAAATGAAACCAATAAAAAAAAAATTGTTCATTAATCGTAATTAAGGTAAAATGTTCAGTTTATTGTGATACTGATTTAAGGTCGTATTGGCCAGCCCTAACTACAACTTGTTAGTTTGGAAATACTCACGCTTACTGTAAATTTTGTAAATATTTTCCCCAGTGTGTGCTTTCTTATATTTCCTTAAAACATATTAGTGTCAAGCACATGAGTCCAGTCTGCCACTACATGTGTGTTTTACTCCGGCTTTAATGGTTATTTGGCTATAAACCTTGTCAAGTCAATGTGGTGGCAAAATAAGCAGAATAATGAAAATAAATAATTGTTTAAATTACTTGATCAAAGGTAAAATGTTTGATTAATCGTGATGCTGATTTCAGGTCCTGTCGCCCAGCCCTGACTACGGCTACCCAAACCTTAAGCTAACCTCCAATAAGCAACAATAAACATATACTAGAAACATTCAACCACAATAAATATCAAACACACTGATGCATGGACCTGCCACACACACACACACACACACACACACACCACGATTACACTAAACAAGCAACACTACTGCTGCTATAAACTGCATAGATGGAATTTCAAGATGCGTCCACTGCAACTAAACAATCTATAGAGCTTCTTTTACTGCAGCTGTGTGTTATATAAGCACAAGGATTTACACAGAAGGTGTACAGAAGTGGAAGCTGGGCCAGTACATCGATATATTGATTTCAAAGCCAGAAGAGGCTGATAACGTTCTTGTGTTAAGGTATGTATTTTGTTTATCGCATTACTGTTTCTGTGCAATTAGATACAAAAACACTTTAAAACCTAAATGAGTAAATGTTAATAAATAGCTGACTTCACATAAAAGTGAAGATAAATGACATTAAGAACCTCTAATTAAACTGTCAACTGATTTCAGTTATTTTTTGCTAATTCTGTTAATACTTTTCCCAGTGTGACTTGATGTACTGTTCATTTAAAACATATCAGCGCATATAGTATATATTGACATTGGTCCAGAGATATTTGTGATTTGAATTTTTTAGTCACGCCACAGTAATGGCCAATGTGTGTGTGTGTGTGTCTACAAGCTGTATTCGCTAGGTATTTTTTAGCGTGATGCAGAGTCCTGACCTCAGGAAGCATACTGTGAGGCTTGTTGTTTAAAGCTGTGAGAGGACAGTGTGAGGCTGTAAATGAACAATGCCATGTAAGGACAGACGATATCACATCCGATCAATATCACGATTAACTGAACATTTTACCAAGATTACGATTAATGAATTATTTTGTTTGACCAAAACTACCAACATTTATCACTGTCATGATCAAGATTAGGTTGATTAAAGCTTCTGAATGTCGGTTTCGATGAACTGCAGCCCTAGGACCACAGAAACGTTGCACAGTGTGTGGGTGTATTATGGGTTGTAACAATATTTTGTGCTGTAAGCACTTGATGTCAGATTTAAAATGTAATGAATATGGTCATTTGAACAATAACAGTATAGAGAGGAGGGAGGAGGTTCACTGTTTATATAAAGAGCGGTGAAATGGAGGGATGGACAGTGGTGATGGAGAGAGATACAGCACACCGATCAATAGATAGATAGAATTCCTAAAAGGATAAAAGGCAGTGAGGACATGCAAGCAGAAAGACAGATAGAGATAGAGATGGATGAAGGGATGGACAAATGGATGGATGAAAGGATTGATAGATGGACAGATGGACAGACAGGGAGATGACAGATAAATAGACAGATAGATGGACAAATAGATGGGCAGATGGATGGAGGTATGGTTATTGGATAAAATGGACAGACAGACAGATCGTAGATGGATGATCAGATTGGTAGATGAATGGATGGATTATTGGATGGAAAGATGGATAGATGGATGGATAACATGCAAGCAGAAAGAGAGATATAGATGGATGAAGGGATGGGCAAATGGATGAGAGATATAGATGGATGAAGGGATGGGAAAATACTGGATGGATGGATGGATGGGCGGCTGAAGAGCTGGGCGAGACAAAGAAATGGACAGATAGATGGATAGATGGATGGTCGGATGGACGAATAGATGTTTAGATGGATGGATGGATTATGGGATAGATTGATAGATAAATAGATAGATAGACAGATAGATGGAGGGTAGATGAGTGGCTGGATTATTGGCTGGATAGACAGATGGATGACATGCAAGCAGAAAGACTGAGAGATATAGATGGATGAAAGGATGAACGAATGGATGGATATATGGATGGATGAATAGAAGGCTGGATGGACAGATAGAGAGATGGACAGACAGAGAGATGAACGGATAAATGGACAGATAGATGGATAGACGTATGAATGAATAGATGGGTAGATGGATGGATTATTGGATAGATAGATAGATAGATAGATAGATAGATAGATAGATAGATAGATAGATAGATAGATAGATAGATAGATAGATAGATAGATAGGCGGATTGGTGGACGGATGGATGGATTATTGGATGGATAGATGGATGAATGGATGGACAGAGAGATGGACAGACAAAGAGAAGGACATATAAACATACAGATGGATGGGTAGATGGATTATTAGATAGACAAATTACATATTTGTCAAAACGACCTCGTTGTGTGTGTGTTCTGTGTGTGTGTGTGTGTGTGCATATGTGAGCGTGCGTGTATGTGTGTGTGTCCGTGTTTGTTTACTTGGACCTTAATCAGAAAGTCAGGATCATATATCAGCGCACAAACTCAACACATCCCCAAACACACATTCTTGTACTGTGAGGAGCAGCGCAATTCTCACATAAAACACTAAACACTGTAATAAACCTTCTTCATGTCATAATCAAACCTCACTTCAGCTTCGTTGCTCCCCGTACACTTCACACCGTGAGAAACAGCAAACGAAAAACTGTTGCTTTGATATATTTGTGGGGACATCTGGTCACAATAGGACTGAACACACACCCTCTCCCGCTCTCTCTCTCTCTCTCTCTCTCTCTCTCTCTCACACACACACACACACACAAACACACACACCAGTCCCTTAAACTCCTCTCATGCCGCAAGACAGTTGCTATGGGAACCCTGAGCAAGGAAGTGCACTGATGGTGTGTGTCAATGGCACACAGCGCCGTGGGGACTGGGGATGGGAAGGAATACAACAAAAACACGACAAGATAAAATAGGACTTGGACCTTCTCCAAACCAGCGGTGGTAACTACTGCTGCTGCACTGCTCTCGGAGGATTCGGAATTTCTTGCTCATTGCTTTATCGGCAAGGTTTATAAAGGAGCTGAAAAGGCTCAAGCTAATTAGTTCCTGAAATCTCGTTTAGTAATGATGTTACGTAACGTCGCCGGAGCAGAAAGAGCGGATAAAAACCCCTCAAACTTCACTATATGGCTGCTGAAAGATTCACACACACACACTTAAATCTCAATACACACACACACTCACCCACACACTTCCGCATACATTTGAGGCAGGTCTGGAAACACTATATATATATATATATATATATATATATATATATATATATGTATATGTATATATATATATATATATATATATATATATACAAATACTTTCACATCATACATATATACATAATTACACTCACTCTATGTTAAAAACAGAACACACACTCACACACACCACAAAATTACAGAGTTAGGACACGCTGCGCAACACTGAACTCTTGAAATAGACGCTGGGTGAAGTGACAGCAGCCAGACAGCAGAGATCATCAGGGTCTCTCTCTCTCTTCCTCAGAAACACACACAAATATATATAAACACACTTCCACGTACGGGTGGCTATGCGTGGCTTATGGTTAGTCGTACACACATTTTTTGTCGGCATTATCTTCTCTTTAAAAAGGACCAGGTGAAAAACGAGGGGCCTATTCACTAACCGTTCTTAATATGAAATTAGCTCTTAAAACCCACTTACACCGTTTTTACATCGATTCTGACGTCTGAAAGTGAAAACGAGTGATTATTTGTCATTGAGCCAGAAGCAAACAGCACAGCGCACAGTGCACCACAATGAAATATGACCTCTGCATTTGACCCATCCATGAAGGATCAGTGGGCAACTCACGCAACAGGCAGTGCTTGGGGAACGTTACCTTGCTCATAAGTACCTCAGTGGCACCTTTACCGGTCCCAAAAGTGACCGCTGCTCCGCCGACTGTGTTTACGCTAGAAACTGTGTTCCAAGTCTAAAACGTGGGGTCTATAGCGGCGAGGGCTGCTTGTATACTGCGTTTTTGATCACGTGCCCACTAGATTCTCCACTTCTGTCCATTTTTTAAAATCTGTTTTTCCCCTTAGAGCTCCAATTTCGTTACTTTACAAAGCCACCAAATTGTGTTCCTTGCTGTGTTAGCACGCACGTCTCTCATGGGGAAGTCAACATTCACTAAAGCGTTCAGTCAAATTATTACAGACAAAACTTATATTTTAGCTGATAAACGACAAAATCAACCAATGTTAGACTCACAATACAATACATTTTATTTGATATTTTCGGTGTTTATTCCAGTGTTGGCAATGGCAGCACTCATATAGAACGCCATAGAATGTGCCAAATGACTCTCGTGTGGAACGCCATCACGCACAAAATGTTGTTCTCTCCCAGAAATAAGTTCAAAATGAATCCAAATGAATCCAAAATGCCAAAACTTCAATATTTCTCCATTTTCAGTTAATCAGAAATTATTATTAGAAAGTAAAATAATTTAGTTTTACTAAATAAAAAGGTTAAAAACTGGTATCAGATCGGTACTCGGGATCGGACGATACACAAAAGCCCAATATCGGCATCGGTATCAGAACTGAAAAAGTTGGTTCGGTACATCCCTAATAAATACCTAAACTGCTGCAGTCGTGTGTGAGTGTGGTGTGAGTGACAACAAGGCTTCGGCGTTGACTACTACTCGTGTAACATACAGCCAATGAAGCAATGATGCGAGGCAGCAGCACAGAGAAAGACAGCAGGTGGAGACCACACTACGTGACTTTTGCAACTCAGCTGTCGCGGTGTCAAAATTAAACACTGATACTGATAATCAAAAAATACCTAACATCATTATGATGTCAGTCGAGAGCCCTTGGTAAAAACCAAATTTGATTGCATTACTACGTCTACAGTTGTATAATATTATACTATTTAAATATCAACTTTATTCTTTCTTTCTCTCTTCATCTCTCTGTCTCACGCCATCTCTTGCTGTCTCGCGATCTATCTATCGATCTATCGATCTACCGATCTATCTATCTATCTATCTATCTATCTATCTATCTATCTATCTATCTGTCTCTCTCTCAGTTCTTATTCTCTCCTTCTTGCAGTCTTTTTCTGTCTTCTTCCTCCAAGATGAACAGATGCACTAATGATTCCAACACACACACACAATGTACATTAACATATGCCCTGATTTTCTTTCTCCCTCTTCTTCTTTCACTCTTTTTTTGTGTCTTTCCTGCCTCCAAGATGAACAGATGAGCTAATTATTCCAAAACACACACACAACGTATATGAACATATGTTCTCCCTCCTTTTCTCTCTCTCTGTCTTTCTGACACACACACACACACTCACACACGCACACAGACCCCATCCCCTAAAACACATATCAACCCCCAGTTTCCATGGTGATTCTTTCAGAGGACTTCTCATTTTCTCTACTCCTGCTCTCTCGCATTGTCTTCAATTTGACTCCTTCTCTCTCTCTCTCTCTCTCTCTCTCCTTTTTGTCTCTCTTTCTTTTGTCTCCATGTCCATTTTCTCTTTCATTCCCAATCCGTGAAAGCCATAAATATCTTTTAATCAATCACCGAGGCGGCTCATCTAGCCGGGAAAAACAGACTGATCACCTCTAGAAAATGCAGGCAAGACAGAGAGAGATGGAGAAGAGAAAATAAACTTCCTTGAGAGAGAAAAAGCGGGGAAGGTGACGCGGGAAGAAAGAAAGAAAGAAAGACAGACAGAGAGGGAATGAGACATGAGGAGAGGTAGAGAAAAAGAGAATGAAAACGAGAGAGAGAAAGATGTTGAGAGTGAGAAAGGGGGAAGGGAATGAGAGAGAGAGAGAGAGAGACAGAGTGGAAGAGAGTGGAGGAGAATATGAAAGGAGGGGATGGAGAGAAAGGTGAAAGAGGAAAGATAGAGCAATCAGAGGGAAAAGAAAGAAAAGCAAAGAGGAGAGAGGAGGGAGAAAAGAAAAAGAAAAAAAGAGGACGATGTGAAGGAGAGTGAGGCGTAAAGAAAGAGAGAGGGGGTGAGAAAGGGAGAGGAAACAAAGAGAGTGACAAAGGTGGGAGGTAGAGAATGAGGGAGAGAGAGAGAGAAAGAAAGGGTGAGAAAGGGAGAGGAGAAGAAAGAGAGAGTGACAAACGTGGGAGGTGAGGAATGAGGAGAGAGAGAGAGAAAGAAAGGGTGAGAAAGGGAGAGGAAAAGAAAGAGAGAGTGACAAACGTGGGAGGTAGAGAATGAGGGAGAGAGAGAAGGAGAGAGAAGGCAGGTGGGTTTGTTTAGCGTGATGTGGGTTGTGACTGATTGTTCTTCCCCGAGGGCCATTAACAGCTGGGCTATCACACACACACACACACACACACACACACACACACACACGGTGCAGGATTCAGTTGAATATACACTCTCTGTCTCTCTCTCTCTCTCCTCTCTCTTTCTCTCTCTCTCTCTCCCTCTGGCTATCTCTCTCTGCTCTCTCTCTCTCCATCTCTCTCTCTCTCTCTCTCCCTCCCTCTCTCTCTCTCTCTCTGACCACACACACACACGGTGCAAGTTCAGCTGAATACCAACGCACTCTCCCCATCTCTCTCTCTCTCTCTCTCTCTCTCTCACTCTGGCTATCTCTCTCTCTCTCGCTCTCCTCTCTCTCCATATCTCCTCTCTCTCCCTCTCTCTCTCTCTCTCTCTCCCTCCTCTCTCTCCCTCTCTCTCTCTCTCTCTCACCTCTCTTCTCCCTCTCTCTCTCTCTCTCTCTCTCTCACCTCCCCTCACACACACACACACGGTGCAAGTTCAGCTGAATACCAACACACTCTCCCCATCTCTCTCTCACACACACACACACTTGCTGCCTCTGATTAATATCCACGACTCATTTCAGATCTGTCCAAACACTGTCCTGAGCAGCTCTGTCTAATCTCTCTTCTCTCTGCCTCTCTCTTTCTCTCTCTCTGTTTCTCTCCCTCTCTCCATTTCACTCTTCATCTCTCTTCCCCTCTCTCTCTCTCTCCATCTTTCTCTCTCTCCCCTTCTCTGTTCTCCCTCCTCCACTTATCCCTCCATCTCTCTCTCCATTCCTCCCCACATCTCTCTCTTTTTCCCTCCATATCTCTCTCTCCCTCCATCTCTCTCCCTCCCTCCATTCCCCCCCATCTCTCCCTCCATCTCTCTCTCCATTCCTACCTCCATCTCTCTCCCCTCTCCCCTCTCCCCCTCTCTCCCTGTCCATATCCCTCTATCTCTCTCTCTATCATCCCCCCCTCTCTTTTCCCCTTCCATCCCGCTCTCTCTCTCCTCCTCCCTCCATATCCCTCCATCTCTCTCTCTCTCTCTCTCTCTCTTTCCCCCCCGTTTAACTGGAGTAATCAGTGTATTCTGGACAAACTCACAGTTAAAGTGGAATGTGCCGTTCATCATCCGCACTTCAGAAGCTCAGCTCTGCAAAATCTCACAAACCCAATCAGGCTCATGCCATTTCTACTGTGTGTGTGTGTGTATCACCTTATATGTCGTGGAGAAGTAGGCGAGAGGAGGAGAAGCGGCGGCCAGCAGTGAGAAGAAGAAGAGGAAAAAACTGATCAAGTACAAAAACACAGTTACAAATGATAGTTCATCATCCTGGAGCCTGCTTTAACTCTCACCTGGATTACATCTACAGCGTTTAACAGACCCTCTTATTAGAGCTTGACTGATATACGTTTTCCAGGGCCGATATCGATACAGATTATTGCGTTAATGAGGCCGATGACCAATATTGAAATATCGGTTACTGACTCTGTTAAGTAGCAATAATCGGTATCGATATCAGCCCTGAAAAACCAACATCGGTCGACCTCCAGTAAAGAAGTGCTATACAAATCAACTGAATTGAACTGACCGGTGCACAAACAACATAGAAGTTTACAGTACAAACCTTGTCAGTGAACTATGAAGACAAAAAACAAAATCATTGTTTATTAATTGTAATTGATTAAAAAAATTAATCATACTATTGATTTGACATGATATCGACCAGCTCTGTCCATGACCCACACAATAAGGCTTTCCCAAGCTTTCACTCATCGTTAGTGTTCCACGGACACTGGGGTCTCATGTTCGAGACATTCATGACGCGCCGTTTTGGCATGTTAGCAAAACCCCCATTAGCTGCTCCTTCTTTGATGGCAACATTTCATAATAAGCGTCTTTTTTATTACAAGCTCCATTAACATCCCCATTAGCTTCCATTTACGGGGAGCCTGCTAACGTCAGCATCAAGGACAAAGTGCCGCCCACAAGGAATTTGTCTTTGTCAAGGATAAACCGATGTAGCTTCAATGAGCCCTATTGTACGATTATTACTAGGGGTTTGACGAGACACTCATCTCACGAGAATGAGACGAGATGAGATTTAACACCATTTTAAAGCAAACTTCACTGATTCACTGATGGCCTTTTATTTGACTGAAAGACATCAAAAGTCAACTGTATAAAAGTGTATTTAGTGCATGAAGTGACTGGACTCTCTCTTGTATGATTCCTCATGCATCTCTTCATGCCATTACTGTGCATCAGCTTCTAACTTCTAATTGAAGTGTAAATCATCATTCAAATCATCAGATTGACACATTAAAATCATCAACATCTTCATTTTAACCGTTAGAAGCGTAATCCCTGCAAGAATCAACAGATTTAGGAACATTAACAGATACAGCTAGACTAGGATGCTGCTGAACACACATCACACCCCAAATCTACAAAACTTACACAACTTCGTCTTCTTGTTGCTGCTTTGGTGTCGTACCGGAAACGTGTGTGTTGCTGTTCGCTACATGAACTTGAAACTAGAGGTCGACTGATATGGGTTTTTCTAAAGCCGATCGTGCGATATTATTTAGAAGTCAGAGTTCAACCGATGGCATTCTTATGCTGCCGATATTTTTTTGGCCAATAATTAGACATTTCCCCTCTGTTTGTGTGGTAAAATATCACACTAATAATAACAAAGGATACAAGAAATTTCTCAACTTAACATTTATTTAACACTGACTAAACATAAATATAAACATAAATAACATAAATAAAACTATAAATGTCTAAACAATAAATAAATATATAACATTTGAACTTGACTAATAATTTATAAACAAAGGTATAAACAACAATACAAAAAGAGTGCAAATAATCTATAAAAGGAGAAATTACCAAAACTTCTGGCTGAGTCCTGCAGGCGGCAGCATGGATCCGTGTGCCGCAGCAAAACTGGGCTGTCCGCGGGAATGCCTGAATATCGTGCCCCAAACTCGGTTATCGGCCGAGGCCGATATCGTAAAAAATGGTAAATATTTAGCAGATACTTAAAACCGTATTAGACACCTGACTGGAGAACAAATCAGCCAATCAGCTTTCACCAAGCCTGTGATTGGTTGTTTTTTGGCAGAACCAGGTGGAGCGAGCGTTAAGGTGGAGTTTAGAGAGTGTCGACGCCAGATATTGCTAGCGAAAGTTCCTCTGTGCACTCAGAAATTTGCTATAAAAATAATGCCACACTATTTGGCAAGACAGCTTTTCGCCTTGACGAGAAATATCGTCACGAGATCTCGTCACAACCCTAATAATTACTGGTTGAGTATACTGTAAAAAGTGAAAATTGATATTTTCTTTATCAGCCAAGTATGAGAGCATCCTTCATTAACTGTAATCGAGGTATAATATCGTGACACTGTAAAATATCACGATATTGATTTGAGGTCATATCACCCAGCCCTATGTCAGTGGAGAGAACACAGTGCAGCAAAACAAAAAACTTCTCTGGCTTTATCATCACCTTATAGTCATTAACCTACGATTCGCATAAGTCACAAAGTCACTAATGGTCGATTTGCTTATCAATGACGCTTTACTCTGAACAAATTCTTCTTTGCTACTGAAAAGTGTATTAGCTACTTCCACACGCTGCACACCTAGCTACATTACGTTAGCTGAGATTTGTGTGTAAAAGCGGGACTCGGATGTCTTAACACCTCTGTGCGCTGGGTTGTTTCTGGCAGGACTGGACACGTGCCTCGAAAATCCCAGCAAATTACATTTCCAATTTGCCTTCTGGGGCTGTCGATGCTCACTTTCGTCCCCCAGCGTGTGTGTATGTGTGTGTGTAGGTGAATAATGAGCTTGTGTGTGTTTTTCGTCGCTTGCTCTGTCGGGATGATTATGCAGCCGGTTCGCTAGCCGCTGTGAGCTAAAGTGCTTATTGATAAGCATCGATTCTGTGCTGAGCCGCGAGCTGCTGGGACGCTAACAGGCGCAGTGGGCTCTTAGCGGAGTCTGGAATTAGCCCGGATGCTAGCTCGCGTTGAGGATTGTGGGATTTATGGCAGGCTACGACTGGGCAATGAAGTGCAAATTTATGGAAACTGAGATTAGAGCCTCACGTTGATATAACCCATATAGAAACGAAATACAGTACAGTATTGCTTTTAGAATTGTACCTTCTTCAGCTGCACAACTGGCATCCGGACGTTGCCACGGCGATGAAGTTGGAGCCGTTTTCCATCATTAAGCAGAAGTGCAGACGGACTAGTCTCAACGTTACGCCTTTAATGAGCTAAAGAAGAAAACCTCAAACATCTGAAAGGCCTTTGCCTCAAACAGCCACATAACCTCCTTCACCTCATTATACTGCTGTGTGTGTGTGAGTATCTAAATGTGTGTGTGTTTGTGAGTGCGCGTTTAAGTGGCCGTATTTGAATGCGTGTGTTTTTGAGTGTGTGTGTGTCTGTGAGTGTGTCTCAGTGACTGTGTGACACAGTGACTGTGTCTCTGTGAGTGTGTGTGTCTGTGTGTGTGACACTGTGACTGTGGCTCTGTGACTGTGTGTTTTTGAGAGAGTGTGTGTGTCTGTGTGTGTAACTTAATGAGTGAGTGCTGTGTGTGTGTGTGTCTGAGTGAGCATTTGTCTGAGAGTGTGTGACACTGTGATTGTTGATCTGTGAGAATGTGACTGTGCTTGTGGCTCTGTGACAGTGTGACACTGTGCTTGTGGCTCTGTGACAGTGTGACACTGTGCTTGTGGCTCTGTGAGTGTGTGACACTGTGATTGTGGATCTCTGAGTATGTGACAGTGTGATTGTGGCTCTGTGAGTATGTGACAGTGTGATTGTGGCTCTGTGAGAGTGTGACACTGTGATTGTGGCTCTGTGAGTCTTGACAGTGTGATTGTGTGGCTCTGAGTGTGACACTGGGTGTGGATCTCTGGTGTGTGACACTGTGATTGTGTGGCTCTGTGGAGTGCATGGCAGTGCTTGCTGGCTCTGGGGTGTGTGACACTGTGCTTGTGGATCTCTGAGTATGTGACAGTGTGATTGTGGCTCTGTGAGTGTGTGACAGTGTGATTGTGGCTCTCTGAGTGTGTGACACTGTGATTGTGGCTCTGTGAGTGTGTGACAGTGTGATTGTGGCTCTGTGAGTGTGTGACACTGTGATTGTGGCTCTGTGAGTGTGTGACAGTGTGATTGTGGCTCTGTGGTGTGACACTTGCCTGGCAGTTGTGGCTCTGTGAGTGTGTGACAGTGTGATTGTGGCTCTGTGAGTGTGTGACACTGTGACTGTGGATCTCTGAGTGTGTGACACTGTGATTGTGGATCTCTGAGTATGTGACAGTGTGATTGTGGCTCTGTATGTGACACTGTGATTGTGGCTCTGTGAGTGTGTGACGCTGTGATTGTGGCTCTGTGAGTGTGTGACACTGTGATTGTGGATCTCTGAGTGTGTGACTAATTGTGGCTCTGTGAGTGTGTGACAGTGTGATTGTGGATCTCTGAGTGTGTGACACTGTGATTGTGGCTCTGTGAGTGTGTGACGCTGTGATTGTGGCTCTGTGAGTGTGTGACTGTAGTTGTGGCTCTGTGGTGTGACACTGTGCTTGTTGCTCTGTGAGTGTGTGACGCATGATTGTGGCTCTGTGGAGTGTGTGACACTGTGATTGTGGCTCTGTGAGTGTATGTCTGAGTGAGCGTGTGTTTGAGTGCACGTGTTTTAGAGTGTGTGTATCTATGTGTGTAACTGAGTGTGTCTCTATGTGTAACTGTGACTGTGTCTCTATGAGTGTATGAGGATCAGTGTGTGCATGTATGAGTGCATATGTGTGTCAGTAACTGTGTGTGACACTGTGATTGTGTCTCTGTGAGTGTTTGTGTAAGTCTAAGTAAGTGTGTGTCTGTGTGCATGTGAGTATCTATGAGTAAACATGTGTCCGTGTGTATGTTTGTATGTGTGTGTGTATGTGTGTATCCCATCACCTACTGTCTCGTCCCTTTCTGTCATCAGTAATATATTTCAGCTGTTTTAGTCTATTAGGCTGAATCAAACCGACAGGCCTCTGAGTGCCTCTGGCTACAGAACTACACCCACACACACACACATCCAGGACGAGTACAGGAGTGAGAGTAGTCCCTCTACAACACAACATCTTTATCTACACATACACAAGAGACGAAAGGAACAATAAAGTGAAAATGAGTGATTGTCATGGTGAACACAGCTGGCATAGCGCACAGTGCACCACAACCAAGTGTGACCACTGTGTTTCACTCATCCGTGAAGGAGAAGTGGGCAGCTTTTATGGCAGCAGTGCTTGAGAACGGTACTTTACTCATCAGTACCTCACTGGTACCTGGTACCAATGAGCTTCAGCGTTCAGAGTGCGAAGAGCCTTCATCGGGGAAAAACACCAGTGGAGACGTTTTTTCCACAGCACTCCGAACGATTCAAGTTGAACTTTTAGCACAGCGCTGGGCCCATCAATGTCACTTCTGTCTTGCTAGCCAATGTGGCTCTGTGAGTGTGTGACAGTGTGATTGTGGCTCTGTGAGAGTGTGACACTGTGATTGTGGCTCTGTGAGTGTGTGACAGTGTGATTGTGGCTCTGTGAGTGTGTGACACTGTGACTGTGGATCTCTGAGTGTGTGACACTGTGATTGTGGATCTCTGAGTATGTGACAGTGTGATTGTGGCTCTGTATGTGACACTGTGATTGTGGCTCTGTGAGTGTGTGACGCTGTGAATCAGGTTTCAACCGCTCTCAGCGAAAAAACACGTTTAGTGGACACAGGCCCGCAGTGTCACCTCAGTTCATAAACATATGGTTCACTGATACACACACACACATATACAAGAGTAATGAGGTGTATGGATGACGTGAAAGTTGCTGTAGGCTTTTCGGATATGAAAATGTCCTCACAAAGCCACAATAATCAGACCAATATGAGGTTTTCTTATCTTTTAATGAACAACCGGGTCCTCACACTGGGGGCAGTTGGTAGCGTAACGATTAGGGAGGTGACCCCGTGATCAGAGGTTCACCGGTCTGAATCCCAGACCAGTAAAGGTCGAATGCAGAAGTCACATTTGGTTGTGCTGTGCTGTGTTCACAATGACAAATAATCACTCACCTGCCTAAACACACTCAAGCACTGTCTTACCCTCCTATCAAGAACAAAAATGACAGCTAGGGCTGGGCAATTCATCAAAAATTTATTGAAACTGACATGCAGAACCTCCAATCGACAAAATCTTTCTCACGAGAATTATTTGTAAAATTATGTTGAGCGTATATACTGCACAAACACTGTCAATGGAGTATGAGGCAAAAACAACAAACAAAATAAGTGTTCATTAAGCAATCAAAATAAAATGTTCAATTAATCACAATATCGATTTGACGTCATATCGCCCGGCCCTAAAGACAGCCCAAGCTTTTAAATGACAGAGGACAGAGTTAAGCGAATGTATTGCTGTGACCTTCTCCTGCTGATCTCCCAGTTCGTCCCAGTGGGAGTGTGTGTGTTCAGACAAACAGGACATCCTGCATATGTACACATTAAAACGGGACGGAAACGCAACAATAACACACACGCACACAAACAGGGTTTACGCAATGCCTCCACCACAGGCCACTTCCTCTTCATAATAACTATCTCTTCTCCTGCTTACTGTTCTTGAAGGAGCAGCAAACTCTCTGAGGCTGTTCTTCGGTGCCACACAAGGTTTATGTGCAAGTAAAAATTATAATTTTATGTTACAAAATGGTTACAAAACTTTATTTTCTCCTATCACTATTGAAAACCCGCAGCAAACGATGGGAGGATATGAGATTTTGGCGATTGACCGATTATCAGCCCAGTCAATTATCAGTGGTTTTTTACACCAATATTAAAATTAAATTGACTAAACAATGAATTATTTTACTGTATTTTAGCTGTACAGAGAAGAGGGGAAGGGCTGAAGATGACACAGTGATGGGATATTATTAGGGACAGGTCATTCATTCATTATGTGAACCCCTTAATCCCTATCGGGGTTGTGGGGACCGGAGCCTGTCCTGGGAATTCGAGTGCGAGGTGGGGACCAATCCTGGGCGGGCGCCAACACGTCCGCAGGGCACCCACACTCACGTTAACATCTAAGGGAGCAATTTAGAGTCACCAATCAACCTACAGTGCACGCTTTTGGGCTGGGGAAGGAAAACAGAGCACCTGGATAAAAAAGACCCTGCGGCCGGCCCGGGGATTGTACCCAGGACCTTCTTGATGTGAGGCAACAGCGCTAACCACTGCACGAGTGGCAATTCATGAACATATGAAATGGGGAAAATATGAAGCAAATTAACAAATAACAAGATTGAGGCAGTTGTTAGTGTAACAGTTAGTGTGTGTTCGGAAGGTCGCTGTCTCGATTCCCGGTCCAGTAAAGGTACCACTCAGGTACTCATAAGCAATGCCATCTTTAAAAATTATAATGTACTGCAATGATCAATGAAAATGATAATTATTTATTGGAAAAAAGTTTTTATTCTTTTGGTGCGGCCCGGCCCAAACTGATCCAAGACTTCAGGGGTAGTTGGGGACCCCTGCTCTAGAAGAATGTCTCACCCACCGCGCTTTCTGATTGGTTAGACATTAGTAGTTTATCAACACTGAAGGCTGAAGGTACTGAAAGTGCTCGCTGCTCAATTTGTTTTAAGAACATTATGAAAAGCTCTCAGAATTAAACACATACCAAAACGCATTAAAATGAAGTGTTATGGTAAAGTATTTGTTATTCTTTTTTTTGACACCAATTTTCACTTTTCAAAATGTTTCAGAATATCAGTGTCTCTGAAAAAATCATATCAGTCGACCCCTGACAGTTTGTGTTTAAGATATCACTTGTACGAAGGTCCAAAGCTGGAGCTCTTCCTTCGTCTCTTTTTCTTCATCCATCCTCTTCGTAACCACAGCACTCCACACCCAGGTTAAAGCAGCAGCTAGCTTTTTGCTCTAGGACCACGTTTATTCCAACCAGGGGGTTTCGTGGACCTTTTTAAAATCAATGCTAACGTGACTAACAGTAAATGAAATCGAATGACACAAGCCATTCATCTCATCCTCTATATGCAACCTGGCTCTTTATTGCAGGAGCATTCCTTTGAATTTCTGCTAATCTTTATCCTTTAGTAATTATCTGACAGAAAATCAATCTTATCGATGTCACCAGTGGAGCAGAAAGCTACAATCCTTACGTTCCTGCCAAGAGTAACCATTCCTGAAGAATTTCCAGGTTCTCCAACACATTCCTGCAGCGATCGGCTCTCTCTCGCCCCTCGTCCTCCCGCACTTGTGGTGGAGCAAATAAGGTCAGCCTCGTCATTCAATACCGCTCTTTGATATGGATGCATTGTGGGTGCTTAGTAAAGCATGTGTGTGTGTGTGTGTGTGTGGCTAGAGTTTTATGCTTCAAAAATCTGGAAAGCATTACTAATTAATGTTCAACTAATAGTTTTTAGAAGCTTTTTTATTTATCTTAGCTTTTTATGAGATCATTCTTTCTTTTACACTTTCACTTTTATTTCCTTTTACTACATGTACGTCTCATGCACATTCAGTGTAAAAGACAACTCTAAGACCATAATTGTAGGCTGAATACTGCATGTAACCAAACTGTCTCTCTTCTACTTCTAGTTTAAAGTTTATATTTTATATTCTATTTATATATTGCTTATTCTATGTGCCATATTTGTTCTTTGTACTGTTAAAAAACTGGAGCCACGTCGTCTCGTCTCTGTATACTTGTTCGGTATATAGCAGAGATGACAAAGTTTACTCTGACTTTGACAAATACTTAATATTTGTATTATATTAATAATATTTCTCTCTCCCTTGTTGTAAGGCACGTTGAGCCATACCACGTTGTGTGAAAGGTGCTCTATAAATAAATTGTTATTATTATTATTATAATCAAGTCAAATATAACATACAGGCAGTATTGGAAAAGCTGAACAACTCTGCTAGATGAGCAAAAATACAGAAACTTCTGGTCAAATATGAAATAGAAAAGAATATTCATCCACCTTCTTCAAAGATATACATCAAAGCAACGAGTAACAAGAGCCTTTATATAAATGTATATACAGTGGTACCTCGGTACTCGAACTTAATCTGCTCCAGAAGGTTGTTAGAGTTCCAAAAAGTTGGAGTTCCAAGTTAATTTTCTCCATAAGAATCAGTATTAAAAAAATCCCATCGGTCCAAGTACAAAATAAATGATTTAATTCTGACAACTTTGAGGAAAAATAACATTTGAGTGATGAATTGTGATTTTGGTGGAAATAGTGCACTTCATGCAATTTTGCAATTTTTTTTTATAAAACCAGTACATACGTGTGAAATGCCGAAGCAGACTTGTGATGCCAGATAGTGACACCAATCAGTTGATGGTTCTTGTCACACAAGTTCATTTTGCGTTGGGTCGGAGAACTAAATAAACGGCCGAATTTCTGACTTTTAGGATCAAAAATACAGTTTGGGTAACAAATTTGGAAATTTTTAGTATAAAACATGATGTGGCGCTCGGTTTGTCTACCAAGATTTTGTTCGTACTTCCAGCTCCAATTTGGCCAAAAACATCATTCGTACTCCAAAAAGTATAGTACTCAAAAAACATACTTCATTACTATCCAACTGATCTAGTTTCTGGCACAAACACCAACTCAGAGTCTCAGTTTTGGATGAAAACTGTGGAAGGAAGAGTTCTCGAAATACAGTTTATTTTTATCACACAGGAGTGCAGGTCCAAGTCCAGTTCTTCTAACACAAAGAAAAGACAAAGCAACTGATGCAGACAAAGGGAGACAATTTGACTCGGAAAAATAATGACAGAAGGAAAGTGACAGTAACAGAGTTTTTCTCTCTCCGTTTTCAACCCACACATAGACGGTGACAATTTTCAACAACAGCCCTAATCACTGCCAGCTTTGCGTTGAAGCGCCACGCTGGAGTGTTGAAGCGTTTTTGTTTTCTTGAGAAAGAACAACTGCTGTGAGTCATAGAGAAGAATTCAGCTTTTTATACAGTGTTTCCTGTCAATTCATAATTCTATTGTTTTTAAGTTGTAAAAGCACATGTAAAAGACATACTTTGAAATATCTTCTTATCGTCCGAAAATCCATGAGAAACCCAAAGAAGAAGTGAGCTAAGGCTGGGCGATATCATCTCAAATCAATATCACAATTGATTGAACATTTTAACAAAATTATGATTAATAAATTGTTATTTTGGTTACGTTTTTTGAGTTCACTAACAAGGTTTGTACTGTAAATATGCTCAACTATTAATGCTGAAATATATTTGTATTGTATATCTTTGTGATTATAAAATAATTGAAGGAAATAAACAGACTCAATGGGGTGTCACTTTACAGTGTCACGTGACAATATGCGCAGTAGTGTTTTTAAGGGGACAGTACATGAATACACACAGGAAAAGTACCCTTACAAATATTTTAGACTTGTGCCAAACAGTTCCGTTAACTTTTGGCAATGTTGCCGAAGTTGTCACTGGCAAATACATTTGTCACTAGCGGACACACACTCTGGGAAAATATATTAGCATTTTTACAAATTATTGATGCAAACCAATTTTTTTAAATAACCATTGTGGGTAGGATTTTGTTGCTTAGAGTTTCTGAAAGATCTATGTGATATTCCCCTAAAGGAAGGACGTTCCGGCAAACTTCAGAGCAGCTTCGCAGACCGATGCTGCTGATGACTCACCGAATCCAGACACTTTCCCACTGTGGCAATGAAAGCAGCGTCTGGAAGGTGGCTCACCAGGCGAACACGGCAACGTTTAATTGTTCTGTCTGCTTCCCACATCAGCAGTGCACGGGCAGTATGACGCTCTATACATTCCAAAATGCACAAGACACCACAATACCTGGAGGCAAGTCCGCAGGTCAACATAAATAATACGCCCTAGGTAGTGCACAGCAGGACAGTAGAACAGGGTTTTGAAAATGAATGTTCCATTTCAAATAGATTTGTAATTTAGCGATGTGATACTGATTCAAAAAATACAGAGATTCAATTCTATAATTTCATGCAAATGTACGAACAAACCGCACTGGCCAATTCTCAACTAATTTTCTTTGTTAATATCGTATGACTATTATACTACAAACACTGCACAGTGTGTCATCATACTTAACATATCAATATGTGAGGACTTTATGTGCTAGTATTTGTGTGTTTGAATGAAAAGTACATGTCGCTGATGGTGGGAATTGAAGGTAAAAGTGTATTAAAAACTGCTGGGAGATATTTCAGAAATGTTTGTTTTATCAAAGCAAATACAGAAGCTGACCTAAGAAGAATACAATTCAGTAAGACCAATAATATAATGGTAGTTTAGGTAAATTGCCATTTACATAAAACACAAAGACAATACACAAAATTAAAACGAATATCAAAATAATCAAAATAGAAATCTAGTCTAACTGCTCCCTTGCAAATCAGAATCTGGAATACTATGAGGATACTCATGTTTTCCACTACTCCAGAAGGCTTAAAACAAAGACTTTCACCCGCCATACAGCAGGTTATTTAGGGAGACGCAACCTCAGTCCCCTCCTTATTAGGTGTGTTGTGCACTACAGGAGGAGGCCGAAAACTACTAGGGCCTTAGCGATACATCAATACATTGATTCAATAATCAGCAAGCCCACAGCATAGCTCCAAAATGAAAAGATCAATCAGACATTAATCATATTGTAATGCATCACTTTTATCATTGAAATGGGTCTATTTTTTTTATTAAAAGAGTAGATATTTTTCATTTAAATGTCTGGTTGAGCTCAGGAATAAAAAATGACAAATGGACATTTTCTTGCTTTTTGAAATTTAATATGAATTGATGAGAGAACGTTTAATTTGGCATATGAAATTGTCTCAAATCAATCGCTGACTCTCCTGAATTAAAATCGATGAAACGTTTGATTTACACACCCAGTGAAATAGGGCACTATGTAGGGAAGAACGATGGATTTGAGACGCGCCCACGGGAGCGAAGGGACCGCTCAAAGATAGTCACCAACCAAGAAAGTGCCTCAGAAGTTTCTCCAAAGTCTCGTCACATTTCTTCACGGTGACGTCGCGTTGCGATCAGACGTGTCCGATAAAGTTAGTGGTCAGTCAGACGAGTTACAGGAAATTAAAAAGCGGCGGATAAAATCCTCAAATAACGATTTTATAAACGCGTTAACAGTTCCACAAGGTAAGGTAAAGTGGAGGTCAGGAATGGTTCTGTAAGGGCTTTATGTCAGTGTGTGTGTGTGTGTGTGTGTGTGTGTGTGTGTGTGTGTGTGTGTGTGCGTCCTCGTGTCCGTTCTCTGGTTGCCGGTAACACACAGCCTCCAGTGTACCGCGACCGTGACTTTTCCACGCCGTTTTCTCGGAACGGAAAAAAAATCAACGACAAACACAAACCCAACAAAGAACAAATGTATACGATTTTGAGCACACATTTGCGCATTTATGCACGTCGTACAAAATGTTTACACACACGCAGACATCGAGGCACCAGCCCGTATTTTTAACTGTACCGAAATCAGATGATAACGGAATTCTTCAATGAGAGCATTCATAACAGGCTCCGTCCGATCGATGCGCCTTTTCTACCATCTCATCACTTATTAATTGCATTCTTTTACAATACTCCCCTAAAGCCGGGTTACCGCAGCTCTCCGATAAAGAAAGAAAGACAAACCACACGCATACACACAGAGATCGCTAGAACATTAAAAAAACCCACACACATACACACTCAAAGCGAAAATTTGTGGATTTAATAAACGCCAAACTGAGTGATCCTACCTGGCTGGAACATACTTTGGAAATAAAAGATGACCAGGATAAAAGATCCCAAACAAGTGGCCAGCACCATGCGGCAAATCCTGCTCATCCTCATCAGCTCCATCAGCGTCTGTTTCATGGCTGGACGAGAAAAGGGGAGAGAGAGGGGCGGTGGGGGAGATGGGAGAGAGAGAGAGAGGGATAGAGAGAGGGAGCGAGCGAGTGAATGAAGGCTGAAAGCGCGAGCCTCGTACTGAGCTGATGCTGATGCTGGAGCGAGCGCGTGCCGCCGCTCTCTCGCTCTCGTCTCAAGCTCAGTCGCGAGCTCGGTCGTCCTCCCCCGGACCGTACCATTCGGCCTGGGGTGTGAGTGTGTCCAAAGCGGAGAGCACGCCTACTGCCTCTTTCACCACCACCACCCCCTCAACACACACACACCCCTGCTGAAATGTCCGGAATAGGCTCGTCCGTGCCCGCACGAGGGCAGCGACGGACTGAGCGCGAGGCTTTGGGATGTGCAATTAATTACAAGTCAATTAGAAGCGTCTGATCACGTGATTTTAAATTGGGATCGATGATGGACGAGTCCAAAGTTTTTGCTCAGTTAAACTCTTAGGGCAGGTTTCTTGAACATGGATTAAGCCTCGTCTTGCACTAAGCTGTAGTACCAGTGGAGATTTACCATTCAAACTTAAAGCTAGTCTCGGACTAGGCTTAATCCTTGACTGGAAAATTGGCCCTGAAAGTCAAAGTTAGTATAGGACTAGTCTTAGCATTAGACTGGGAAACTGGCCCTTAAACGCTGTTTAGAATGAGACAGATATGATGGTAAAATAATATAGAATATCAAACAGGTTTTACAAACAACATCATTTAAATAATTTAAATGAGTTAAAAGCTGAGCTAAAATACATTAGTTTTAAACAATCATTCTTTTTTAATTATTATTTTTTTTTTTTTAGACTTGTGAATTTTCCCCTTTAAAATCTATGAACTATTGGTAGTTGATCTAATGATAGAAAGTTAAAAAGGAAAAAAAGCATTTTTTTTTATTTCATAGGATTGTTTAAATAAATGTAATATCTAGTGGTTGTTGTAATAATAATAATAATAATAATAATAATAATAAGAAGAAGAAGAAGAAGAAGAAGAAGAAGAATACATTAATGTTTTTCAAGCTTCACACTTACAGAAAAAAAAATCATGCTGGGTTTTGAAAAAACAATGTGCCACCAGTTGAAGATTTTAGATTTTATTATTTGGTCTAAGTTAAAGTCAATGCAAAAGTAAACATTATTGTCATCTCAGCTATAAAAAAGAATACAGATAGACAAGATGACATAGCTCTAGTTTCTAGAGTACCAAAAGGCATACAGAATACACATATATCTCAACTATAAATATAAACTCTAAGATAAAAATGTTGTGGGTGAGTGAAATGAGCTAATTTAGAGGAAAATCGTTTTATATGACATATGTGCCAATTTTCTGAAGAAGCACAATCAATTTACTGTTGAACAGCATGAAAACTGTGAGCTTCGACCTCCTACTAAACCCGCCTGAGGTATTGCTACTGATGTGGCGCCCTTCTGTGGCTCTTTATGCTCATAACACGGCAGAACACACACTGAGCTTCTGACGAAATTACATTCAAAAACTGGATAATTATGAAAAAGTGGATGTTACTCAAGTTAGTTATATGAATAATGAAACTAAAACTATTGCCTCTTAAAACACATTGCATATCTGAACACATGATATTAAGATGGGAGGCTCTTATATTAAGATGCAAGATTGTTCATCACATTTAAATAGAACGTGTATTTAATCTCTTCCCACTTAAATTAAGTTGATTTAATTAATTAATCATGGATTATGGACTCTGATGATGCACCAAGATTTGGAAAAAATAAGTTGTTACAATTATTTGTTGTTATTGTGACGCTCATAATTAGCCATTAAGATTTTAACAGCTTATTTACATTTTTAAACGTGTCTGATAATGTTGAACATTTATGCAGGTTGGCAAAACGCTAATAAAATATTCAGATAAATTTACCATATACAATTAATGATTATAACTTTAATTTAACTGATTGCCTGTGATATAATTGTGTAATACACATTCAAGGCAAAAGAATAATTCAATGCCTTTTTCATCTATATTATACACTTTTAAATTTATAAACGCGGTCAAAACTCTCAAGGTCACTTTACAGCACATAAAATAAACATAGTCAAATAAAAAAACAACCTTAAATATATACAGATGAGATAAGACACATAACAATACACATTTTTAAAAAGAAATACAAACACATTTGTTAACAATGTATGTAATTTAGCGTTTTTGTCAAATATATTAACGCCGTAATTTATCCATAACAAATAGTAGTGATTTTGACATGCAACTTCTTAAAAAATTACATATATTGTGTTTGCAGAACTGACATTTAAAGGTTAGAATAAACAAAAATAAGATCTGACAGAACAAATATCATTACCGCATTACCAGGAACACCTACAGAGATTCAGCTTCCTGTCCAGAGAACTGGGGCAGTGCAAATAATCACCTCAACCCACATTTACTTATCTAGGCCAAGTCAATGAAAAGTTATGGTTCTTTCAACAAAACATCCATCTCACACTGACCCATGAATTGAGCAGCTTTTATTCACTTCATTTAAGTCTGGAACCTGTTTGGTTGTGATTATATTGCTACATTTTATGTAGATAGATGGAAAGAGAGATGGAAATACATGCAGGGAACATCAAGAGGAAAACAGCACTAACAGACACATTTTTCACCACTGCGGAGGAAAAACCTCTCTCTACAGCAGTGAGTCTTTAGCACAGAAGAAGGCCTCATGGGTTTTTCACTGTTTTGGCCTAATTACCATGAAAAATCTAGATGTTTAGAACTGCCTCTCCAGCTCCCACGGTGCTCTTACTCCCTCACTTGGTGTGATTGTGTGTGGGTGTGTGTGTCTGTGTGCATTATCGTTCTAAAGTTTAAAAAAAAGGCATAGTGAGTGTGAGACTATATAGTACTCAACAGCAGAAAGACCTTTTTGTAAGGCATTATTGGGGCTACTGAATAAATGTAAAAGGTGATTGATGATCAGAGGTGGACAGTAACATTTACTTGAGTACTGTACTCAAGTAGAGTACTGTAAGTAGAGTTTTTGAGTATCTGTATTCACCTGAGTAGTATTTTATTTGGAAAGATATGACTTTCACTTCACTACATTCTAAAGACAAATACTGTACTTTTTACTTCACTACATTTCTGTGAAGGTTCTCGTTACTTTCAAATCTGTGGATAAAGTGGATGTTATTCCCCCATTTCTAAAATGTGATTGGTTGTTTGGCAGGTCACAGTCTATCAGTAATCAGTAGGGTTACGTCACGCCTCTAGACTGTAATTATAAAACCAAGTTCACACAGTTCTGCGGTTTTCTGTCTTGATAAAAACATGTTGCTGTTGGAAAGTCATGAAGCCAGAGGTGTAGAGCTGGGTTTTAAGCAGGTTGGAATGTTAATGTTATGCTCTGAGCAGGCTGCATTTATAGCTATTGCACTGTCCTGCTGATTAACGTACACACTGCCAGAGCTATTTTGTGGGGGTGTGTAGTCTTTTTGTAGTCTTTATTTTGTCAGTTAATTACAAAATAAACTAATAACGGGTTTTCTTTGTCAGTTGGGGTTGTGTTTCATTCTGTAACATTCTACCAGTTCTATATTCTACAGGTTCTACAAGCTAGTCAGAGGCATTAGGTTTTGTAAGTATTGTGGCAATAATGCAACAATGCGGTGAAAGATTATGTACTTTGAATACTTAAGTATTTTTTAAAACAAGTACTTCAATACTTTAACTTAAGTAAAAATTTGACTGTACGACCTTCACTTGTATTGGAGTAACATTTGACTAGTGGTATTTGTACTTTCACTTAAGTAATGAAGTTAGCTACTTTGCCCACCTCTGATGATGACGATGTGGAAATGGACCTGCACACAGCTACATATTTATGGCATTTTACATTTAAGGCAGTTGAGCAGACGTTCATCTCTTAATTTCAGGGACAGTCTCCATCAGTCTTATACCTCAATATTTGCACATAATGAATACCTCAGATAACTAAAATGGCACGTTTTCATTTTCGACTTCTAGTTTAGTATATATATGTAGTAAGTGTGTGTGTGTGTGTGTGTAAGTGTAAACACATTAGTAAACAATGTATGTAATTTCACGTTTTAGAAAAATATATTAAGTCCTTAATTTGTCCATAACAACTAATGGTGACTTTGAGATGCAACTTTAATAGTCAATACCTTTTTCTTTTTCAAACTGTATTTCTACAACTGACAACTGTCCCCGGGGTACGAACTCAGGGCCTTCTCGCTGTGAGGCGGCAGCTCTAACCACTGTCCAATATCAAATGCTCTACTCTGTCTGCTACATATATTTACATTTACATTTACAGCATTTAGCAGACACTCTTATCCAGAGCGACTTACATTTCCTAATTTCAGGGACAGTTCCCCTGAGAGCAACTTAGGGTTAAGGGTCTTGCTCAGGGACCCAGAGTTGGTAATGCCAGAGGTCGGATTCGAAACCCACAACCTTTTGGTCCACAGACGAGTGTTCTACCACTAGGCCACCAACACCCATATAACGCTGAAGTTGCACTTGGCACTTTAAAAATCATTTCATTGCACCGGTTCTGTCTTAGCACATTATGCAACTCAGGTAAACTATGCACAGGTAACTTTATGTTCCTTATTGTATTATATATAGTTTTATTTTTTCGTCCTGTTACCCCAACCTCCTTATTTAAGTTAGTCTTTATGTTTGTAAGTTTGTATTGTGTCTCTTGTTTTTTCCCTTGTCTATTGCACAGTTAAAAGAGCGGATCAGGATACATTTCACTGCATGTTGTACCTGTATAACTTGCACGTGACAAATAAAGAATTTTGAATCACTGTGCCATTTAAATGTTAAAATATTAGTATTCAAACCAAAATTCCAGTCCTGGAATGGTCTTTTTGCATTGAATGTGCACAAGGTCTGCAGCAGATCAACATGAAAATTCTGAACAGACAATCTATTATAAAAATATATATATAGCAGTATGGTCTTTTGCATTGAATGTGCATTAATGTGACAGTCTGTTAAATAATAAGGGGGTCTCTGATTTGACTGAGAAGCCCCACACACAGCCCCCCGGTGTTTTCCCACCTAGCGGGTAAAAGAGGCGGTGCAGTGCGGACACGCAGCTTCGCGCTGGGACTGGCTCTTTCGCAGCCATTTTCTGTCCAACCACACGGCCGTTTGGAGAAGGGAACCAACCAGGGCTTCATTGCAGGTTTGTATCTGGCTCCGGCCAATGATTGCTAACCGATTTCTCGTTAGCTCGAATGAAAATGTCCGTCCGCGACCCGTTTTTTGCTTCTTGTCCGTCCGAACTAGCGATTCAAAGCAGGAAGTGTCGAGGGAAAGAATCGCTCGCTTGCGGACGCGTTGAGAGCGCGGTCGCGGATAAAACCACAAGGCCCTGTTTTCTTTGTTGGGACACTCGGCTAGCTAGCGTTAGCTATCCATGCGGTGGAACGCGGACAACAACCCGGGCGGCGAACCGTTGGTTTCGGCTTCCCTGGCGCAATGGCTCCGCTGCCGTTTGCCCCGCGTCCGGGACTCCAACCAGCTTCGTTTCTTAACGCGGTTCTGCCGTGTGGCGCCGCGTTAGCTAACCAGCTAACTGACGGTAACTACATCGGATAAGCGCGGGCTGGCAAGAGTAAAAACATGGCTACCCTTCTTAGCTAACTTGCAGACGTTTGCTGTTTAGTTATATTCATGACTACATAACCTAACCACAACGATCTTTACTCCTAGCCTAGCTAACTAGCTGGCTAACGTTTGCTGTTAATCTGTAATCACGGTTACCGTCGGTTACATTCGAGCTAACCTGCTAACGTTAGTTGTTTAGCCGTAACTGTGGCTACCAAGATAACCAACCACGCACAGTTTAACCTTTGGCCAATAGTGATGCCTACATTGCCTAGCTAACTCGCCAACGTTAACCCGTAGACCGAATTCCAGGCTAACAATTATTCATGGCTAATTACCCACTTGCTAACGTCTGCTTTGTGTTAATAGTTGTGGCTACCCAGCCTAGCTAACCTGCTAACGTCTGCTGTGTGTTAATAAACATGGCTGCCTAGCCTGTCTGTTTACTTAAAGGTCATGGCTGCCTAACTCGCTAGCGTTAACAGTCGGTCTGTAATCCCAGCTAACTTGTTAGCGTTTATTGTTTGTTAATAATTATGGCTGTCCAGCTCATGCTAGCGTTTGTTGTGCATTAGTAGTAATTACTGTCTAGCATATCTATCTCGCTAACGTTAACCGTTAGCCCAGGCTAATTTGCAAACCTTTGCTGTTTATTAAAACCCATGGGTACCAACCTAGTTAAGGTTTGCTGTTTATTAAAACCCATGGGTACCAACCTAGTTAACGTTGCTGTTAGCTGTATTTATGGCTCCATAATCAGAGCCAGTAATTATGGCTGCTGTGACTTCTCAACCTGCTAAAGTCTATGGCTTATTAAGTCATGGCTGCCTAGCTTGGCTGCTAACCTGCTAACGTTAACCATTGGTATGTAATCCAGGCTAACTTGCTAAGGTTTGTTGGTTGTTAATAATCATGACTGCCTGACTTGGCTATTTGCTAACTTTTGATGTGCAGTAAATAATAAAGGCTGCTCTAACTAACCGTTAATAATAGCCAAAATAGTAGTTAACAACCAGCATAAGTCTATAATTGGTGACTGTAATTGCCCCCATGAGTGTGTGTGTGTGTGTGTATTGCCTGTGGCATATTGACCCCCACCCAGGGTTAGTCCCGGTCTTGTGCCCAAAGTAGCGCGAGCCCGTTAGAGATTAAGTGGTTTAGATCATGACTATAGTTAATATAATAGTATATATTAGTTAATCTAATATAATTAATAAGAAGTTTGTGTCCTAACACAAATATGTGCCGTTTTCCATTTGGTTGTAGATGGACGGAGACAGCAGCACCACAGACACCTCGCAGTTAGGCATCACGGGCGAGTACATGACCGGAGGCCACTACGTACTTCAAGCTCAAGATGGTAAGAAGCTCAGATCATGGCATACTTAACGGGGAAAGTTTGGTCTGACAATATTCTCATGTGCCTGGAGACTTTTATATACTTATAAAAGTATATAACTTATAAACGTTTTATAACTTATAAATGTCTTGTAAACAAAACCATGTCAAGGGTCTGCATAGCCTCTCTAACTGATTTGCCCATGTTCAGTTATATACTGTTATATAGTTTTTTATGGTTATAGTAAAATGAGGGTTTAACAAATTGGGAGATAAAATTGCTATGTTTCAATTGACTTTTAGCTATTTACTGATATTCTCTTACCAAAAAGGAAGTTTGGTCTTTAGATGTGTCTGAATAGAAATGTAGCTAAATATAGTTTTGGGCTGTTAATTTTTAACTTTGTACAGTATGCAGTGAAAAAGTTCTAGTTGAAAGAAAGAACACGAAATCAAGTATATCCATGATAAGTTCAAATAATGACCGTGGGAAGAGTAGCAGTGAGAGAGTCTGTAGTCAATATAAGACAGAGGTAGACGCTATCTAACCCAAGTGTTTGAGTCTTTGTGAACAGCAGTATTTAGAAATAATTCTTGGAATATAAGCAGGTGGGCAGCAAGCTAGGGGCAGATGGTGGCGTAACGGTAGGATGTTTCCCCCGTGATCAGAAGGTCGCCGGTTCGAATCCCGCACCAGTAATGTTACCACCAAGGTAGTCATGAGCACTGCTGGTGGGTGTACATATGCGTTTTTATTAAGTTTGTACAATATAGGAATTTAAGGCCGATGCTGATTTTCTTAACGTCTAGATGACGGTGAAGAGAGTCTTCATGACCACGAAGATGGAAACGGATGCAAAGACAACCTCAGAGAGCAAGACATATATCTCCCTATCGCTAATGTGGCTCGTATAATGAAAAATGCCATACCGCAAACTGGAAAGGTTTGTTAAGTCTCTCTCTATCTCATACACACGCACGCACTTCTCAGAGTTTAATCATAAGTACATTTTCAAATAATACGCAACATAATAATGATTATTTTCCCCCAATTCACGTACAGATAGCAAAAGATGCGAAAGAGTGCGTACAGGAGTGTGTGAGCGAGTTCATCAGCTTCATCACGTCAGAAGCCAGCGAGCGATGTCATCAGGAGAAACGCAAAACCATCAACGGGGAGGACATCCTGTTCGCCATGTCCACGCTTGGCTTCGACATGTACGTGGAGCCGCTCAAGCTCTACCTGCAGAAGTTCAGAGAGGTGCGTACTGATCACAGTTACGGCCAGAACGACCACCTTGGATTGCTACTGATGACGATGCTGATGTCTCGTGCTGTTTCCTAGGCAATGAAGGGGGAGAAGGGCATGACCGCAGTGGCAGGCTCAGAAGTCCTGGGTGAAGAGCTTACAGACGAGAGTTTCGGTGAGTGACTACAAGCCGAGCTTTTTCAGATTAGCGCTGTGGTTAATGATTATTTTGATAGCTGGTTAATCAGTCTTCTTTTCCCCTGATAAATCTTTGCTGGATGTTTTAAAAGACAGAAAAATGCGAGATGACTAATACCACTGACTTTAAACTCCTTTTGTCTTGGATTCTACTGAAATACTTAAAGTTGTATCATTCATTTCACATCGTATAAAGATCATATCACTCCTAATGGGGCTGTGCGATATGACAAATCCCACATTCCGATAAGCCATTTCATATCCCTATAATTATATATATAAAATCACAGTATAGTACGTTTTCTGTAAATTCAGAGGAACTTCTGCAAACAAAATCTCATGTCTGGGCACGCTCAACTCTGTCTACAGGTGCGCAAAACACTCCACATGTGCTCATATGGAACGCTAAAGGTTCCACAACTGCCTATATTTTTACGCAACTGACAAAAATAAAATCAATTTATTTGTTAAATGCCACTTTTGCAGCGCTCTAGTGACTTTTTACAGCTCTGGGAAGGTTGCGTTTAAGTTGAATTGTGGCACCTTTGGCGTTCCATAGATCTGAGCGTGAGGGAGTGTTTTGGGTATGTGTGTAGGCGGAGTTGAGCACAGACACAAGATTTTACTTGTGAAAGTTCCACTGCACGCTCAGAATTCAGGCGCAAATCTAACACCGTCGTATTCTCTGCGCATACATCCATGTGGTGACTACTGCAGACCCTCATTCAAACAAATTTTGCAGTAAACAGTGTATTTTGCGGCGCCACAATATGAACCATAGAGTATAATATGAAACAATAGATGTTTTTATTTCCTCATATTGCACAGCCTAGGTTCACAGTTACTTTATCAGCAGCTTTACAAATGTACAAAATGGTTTTCCACGACCACGGTGCAACATATGTGACCCGATCTGCCGTAATGAGTCGGAAGTCGGCGTTCTGTTTATTTAGATACGGGCCGATTATGTTGAAAAACATAACAAAAATATCGATCTTTCTTTTTTGGAGACCAGATTCATGTTGAAGACCTTTTCTTTCATATAAGACCAAAAAAGAAAAATCTATATTTTTATGTTTTTCAACATAATCGGCCCGTATCTAAATAAATAGAACGCCGACTTCCGACTCATTGCGGCAGATCGGGTCACATATAGTAACACTAAACATCACATTTAACAGGACACAACATGCAAACAGACAATACATACAGTAAGTTGACTGCATAAAATGTGTTTATTGAAGATGAAGCGCCAGCAACATTTATTTATTTAATGATGTCATAAGCAGTATGATGTAGACAGCTGATTAGTTGGCAACTATGTTAATCGTTTCTAACAGATATATCATTAGTTATTGCAGTGCTAATGTAGATGTTGGACATTTTGACTGTTGAGAATTTGGTTAATTATAGTCACATGCCTCTCAGTAAATCATGATGTAACGTTTGTCTTGCAGCAAATCCACTGCCTGCAGGACTGATCACAGCTGACGGGCAGCAGCAGAACGTCATGGTGTACACCACATCATACCAACAGGTGAGCACACATGCAGACGCATCACCACATTAATGATCTGTAATTATGGTTGCCACAGGTTTTGTATAGAGACGCAGTTCATGCTGTAGCACGTTTCCCATCTGCAAAAATGTTCAGGTCAAAAAACTCTAGCTCCATATTTTACAGCCTCCTGTAAAGCTGCCTTTCACTATTATGACCGCAAGGCGTCTCCGTTAAGGAGAACTGATATAACTTGTGCTTTGCGTATTCCGGGTTCAACATTAATTCAGCATCTCATGGTTCACGGTTTGTCAACTGCTTCTGTCCCATGGACCGCCGCTCAGATTAAGCAGTAGTCTGCGGCCCACTGTGTGTGTGAGTGGGGGAGTATTTTACAGCATTTAGCAGACGCTCTTATCCAGAGCGATTTACATTTCCTAATTTCAGAGACAGTTCCCCTGAGAGCAACTTAGGGTTAAGGGTCTTGCTCAGGGACCCAGTGTTGGTAACGCCAGAGGTCGGATTCGGACCCACAACCTCTTGGTCCAAAGGGGAGTGTCCTGCCACCAGAGGTGGGCAAAGTAGCTAACTTCGTTACTTAAGTGAAAGTACAGATACCACTAGTCAAATGTTACTCCAATACAAGTGAAAGTTGTACAGTCAAATTTTTACTTAAGTACTGAAGTATTTGTTTGAAAAAATACTTAAGTATTAAAAGTACGTCTTCTTTCGCCACATCGTTGTATTATTGCCACAACACTTAGAACACCTAAGGCCTCTGACAAACTTGTAGAAGCTGTAGAATAAGGAATTGGTAGAATGTTCCTGAATGAAACACAACTTAAACTGATAAAGAAAACCAGTCATTAGTTTATTTTATAAATTAATTGTAAGACTACACACCCCCACAAGACAGCATGGTTCTGACAGCTCTGGTAGTGTGTGCACACATATATGTGTATGTTAATCAGAAGGACAGTGCAGTAGCTGTAAATGCAGCTCAGAACATGAAAATCAACATTCCAACCTGCTTTACACCTCTAGCGTCATGACTTTCCAACAGCAACAATGTTAAGACAAAACGGCAGAACTGTCTGAGCTCGTTTTATAGTTCCAGTCTACAGGCGTGACGTAACCCTACTGATTACTGACAGACTGTCACCTGCCAAACAACCAAACACCTTTTAGAAAAAGGGAATAACATCCACTTTATCCACAGATTTGAAAGTAACGAGTAGCGAGAACCTTGATAGAAATGTAGTGAAGTAAAAAGTACAGTATTTGTCTTGAAAATGTAGTGAAGTGGAAGTCATAAGTTTCCAAATAAAATACTACTACTACTACTGAAGTACAGATACTCAAAAAAAACTACTTAAGTACAGTACTCAAGTAAATGTACTTAGTTACTGCCCACCTCTGCCTGCCACTAGGCCACCAACGTTATTATTATGATTTTTCAGATATTTGCAGTTAATTCATTGATTTGCTTCATTGGGAAATGTTTTGCAAAATAGATGCAAAAATGAAACTGAATTGCATGTCACGGACCACTTGCAGTGCTGCCCCGGACCACAGTTTGAAAACCCGTCATACTTTAACAGAGCTATACTATATTCCTTTTATGTTTTTTTCCCCACAACAACCATCAATTTCTTGAGCCATTGTATTATTATTATTATTATTATTATTATTGAGTGATTATTTGTCATTGTGAACACAGCACTCAGTGCACCTCAACGAAATATGACCTCTGCATTTGACCCATCCGTGAAGAAGTGGGCAGTGCCTGGAGACAGTACCTCAGTGGTACCTTTATGGGTCGGGGATTTGAACAAGCAAGCTTCCGATCACAGGGTGAACGCCCTAAGCGTTACACTACTAAATGCTTGTCTAGTTTACAATGTAATCGTATATAGAGCTGATAAATAATCATATGGTTTTTTATAAAGACATTTAGCTCTAAGACACCAGTGGATGGCAAATAAGAAACTTTGTCATCTCTATGTACTGTACAAGTGTAGAGAGAGACGAGATGACGTGGCTCCAGCTTTTAACAGCGCAAAGAACAAATAAGGCACACAGAATAGGAAATATATGAATAGAATATAAACTTTAAACTACTAGTAGAGAGACAATTAGGATGCGGTATTCAGCCTAGAATTATGGTCTTGGAGTTGTCTTTTACACTGAATGTGCATGAGGTCAGTAACAGTGTCAGTGTGGAAAAAAAACAATATACAGTCTGTCAAGTAAATAGTATCTTTTATAGAGTCAGAGCTAACTTTTGAAGCTTGGGCTGGAGTTGGGGGATTTCAGTAGTTACAGTTGTTGAGCCATGTTGACATCCAGCTGCTTAATTACAGTATTTCTGAATTGCTAAAACACATTTTTTGAATGTTTCTCTCACTTTCTCAAAACCTTAAACACAAATCACCAAACTTAGGCTACACTGTCAAAACCTTTGACTTGTCTTGCTATATCAAACAATTGATTCAGAACTATGTTATCTTTACAAAAAACCAAACACTGTTTTCAGATAACACACACATCCAGCTAATGCATAAACACTACACAGCAGTCATTACACACTACACAGATAAATGCAAAACACTGCACTCAGGGCAGAGCAAGGGAAAAAATGTATTTATTATGAAGTATTTGCACAATCCTGCACACATATAAATGTAGTCACAAACAAAAAATGCAGCAGATCGATAGCAAGCAATGTCTTGGAATCATTCTGCCTCAGCATCATGCCTCTGGGCATGGTCAGGCCACAGGACCTCATCAACGTCACAGGCAATCCTGTCCCTTGCTAAACAACGGGGAAAGAATCCTTTAGCATGCCGAATCCAACCTTGAATCGCTTCCACTCCAATGTCGTCACATGCTGCATCCATTGACTGAATGAGATTTTCCTGTGCATAAGGATTTCTGTCATAGACCTTCCACCTCCATGCAGAAACAAATTCTTCAGTGGGATTAAGGAAGGGCGAGTATGGTGGGAGGCACACATTTATAAAACGTGGGTTATTTTCAAACCACTCACGGATTCTAGGACCACGGTGAAAGTTCACATTGTCCCAGATTACCACATACATGGGATGCTCTGCCTGCTCATCACCTCTCTCTTCACGTCTCAGTAATGCTTCCTGTAGAGCATACAGAAACGTTATAAGATGGGCAGTGTTGTAAGGCCCTAAAGTCACATGGCGGTGAATAACCCCGTAGCTGCTGATGGCAGCACATATGGTCACGTTGCCACCACGCTGCCCTGGCAACTCTACAATGGCACGTTGACCAATAATGTTGCGGCCTCTCCTTCTCCTCTTGGTGAGATTGAAGCCAGCTTCATCCAAGAAGATGCACTCATGAGGCCTCTCCATGGAATCCAGTTGAAACAATCTCTATAGGAAAGAACTAAAATTTATTTTTGAAGTAACGTAAATTACATAGCATTCCAGGCTTCATGCCTCTATATACACGTGCTGCATTACATTCAACACAGTAAAGATGTACAGTAACTCAATAGTGCTGTCTAATCTCTGGACATGATTACTTACTTGTACATATTGATATCGTAGCTCTTTTACCCTTTCAGAATTTCTCTCCAATGGTACTCTGTAGGCTTGTTTGAGACTTATCAGGTTGCGTTTCAGGACACGGTCAATTGTGGAGAGACTCACACTATTGATTCCTTCAAAGTTCACGTTGTCTTCCTCAACTCGCTGTTGTATTTCACGCAGGCGAATGAGATTATTTTGAGGGACCATATTGACAATAATGGTCTCCTGCTGTTGTGAGAACATACCCCTCCTTCCACCGGCATGTGGCAGTCTTTCAATTCTAGCAAATAAAACCTCTTGTTAGAATTGTACAGACAGGCCTAATGCATTGAAATGTCACCAAATATGTACAATACATAAAATACTATTATTTTTAGTACTACTATTAGTTTTACTGTAATACTGCTAGAAAAGGGCCAATTTTTAGAGATATGTTACAGTAATTTACTGAGACGTTCCACAACTGTACATACTGTACTGTAAGTTGTGTAAGGGACCACAAATGATAGTACACTTACCTGTTCTCTTCTCTGAATGTCCTGACAATGGAGGCCACAGAGAACCTGCTTATATTTGGTTGAACACGTAGTCCTGCTTCCCTCATACTCATTCCATGTACCAGAACATGGTGTATGATTGTTGCTCTAATTTCATTGGAAATGATGGCTCTTCTTCTTCCTCCTCCTCCTCCTCCTCCTCCTCCTCCTCTGTCTCTTCCTCCTCTGTTTCCTCTGTCTCTTCCTCCTCTGTTTCCTCTGTCTCT